>JAKWIX010000153.1:0-46267 GCA_027704785.1 Solanum chmielewskii | reverse complement strand
CCATTTTGCGGATTTTCATGTACTATAGTTCACCATCTATTTTGGTGATTAGGAATTTCATAGAGTGTAATACAAATTGTGATGATCATAGAATACATAGATTACTCTAGCTCTTTTTTTTCATGTTTGTTAATTAGTAGAAGTTGGTGCATCATTAGGATTGACAAGCTAAGGCCTAGCCCCTTGCTTGTACTTATTTTTATTGAGAATTTTTATTTTAATAAAAAACTATTATACGCGCTGTCTAGTGGTAAAAAATTGAAGAAAAAAAAAAGTATTGTAATTTTCGTCGAAGGGGTTCGGATGAACATCTAAGCTCCACCCCCGCCGATAGACCCTTAGTTTGATAAAAAGACTAATTTCTAAATTAAATCCACCTATAGCACATAGATAAAATAAAAAGAAGATAAAATTGGTCATTGGCATTTAGCAGGAAAGAAGGACTTAATGGACTCATATTCAAATGATTCATAGATTTTCAAATAGGCTAATGTGATATATTGACAGATAACTTCATTACCGTAGAATATAGATATATATCGAGGCAATTACTAGTGCAAGTATATCTAACACCCTTATAAAATGTTTCTAAACTTATAGTGACATTGAATCTAATGAGAGTTAAAAATGCTAGTAAAGACTTTCCTACTCTTGTTAGCATGCATACTAATTGCCGTTAAATTGTTTTTGTTATACCGAATATAGCGGCAGTTGCAGATGTTGAAGAACCAATTGCAATATCTCAACAGTTGCCTGTACAACAAATTCATGTTCAAAGTTCAAAACATCCATAATAGCAAGTTTGAGTAGATAACAAAACACATTACATACGGATTACTAAACACATATTTTGTGTTTGTAGTCGGCCCAACTTAGCTCTGCTTGTGTCGCGAGAGAATCAGCCGCGTCTTTCTTTGAGTCAGGAAATGCAGCTCTCAGTTCTTCCAATTTAGCTTCCAAGTGAGAAATTTCCGTAGCTAAATTCATTTGTTGTGCTTCGATCTCCTTCAATTTTGGATGGAAGCATCGATTCCAACGAGAAAGTCTTTGATTCCAGTGTGAAGCTCCTGTTTTCTAATAATATCATCGACCAACATTACCTTCCTGGCACTCCCTTTGTAATACTCTTCCTTCTGCTTCTTTGCCTCCTGAAAATTTGCGAGTAGAGATGGAAGATTTCTTCTGAGTTCCTCCAAATTACGTGTTTTCTCAATCGAGAGATCAGGTGAGTCAGCATATATAGGTAGAGCAGCCTCTAAATATGAGTAGTTGTCGGGGAGAAGCACTTGTTCCAAAGGCATCATTAGTAGCTTCTGAACTTCAGTTTTAGCTTTCTCAAGTACTTCTGCTGAGTATTGTGCTGCAGGTGGCTTGACATCGGACGATAAAGGTGCAACATCCTAGCAAATTATTTAAAAAACTTAACGTCATTTATAACAAATAAACAAACATATTTTCTATAACAATGTGTTTTCATATGAATGTGTACTTACTTCATCAGCGACAGACTTCTCATAACGATTAACATACGAGTGACTTGAGCCAGGAACACCAGGAGAATGTCCGATATCCTGAAACAAGAAAGAAATGAGAGTAATATTAACTGACAAAAATTGCATTTCTAGACGAACATTTTGGCTTCAAGTATTTAACTTACATTTTTCGAGCCAGAGACCAGTTCCCTCTTTGAATTTTTCGAAGGCCTGCTATCTTTTCTTGCTGCAAAATAGAGCCTACAAAAATAAAAAAATAGAATATTGATTTATGAGCAAGTGTCATGAAGGGTAAAAGTTCGTATACAATACCTTTGTCCTTCTCTTCTTGATTTCTTCCTCGCCGATAATCCTATTTAGGATCTGCTCAGCTGATTCCGTCCGTGTTCTACTTATGTAAGTAGACCACCACGACTCAAATGATGGCGTACATATTGGATTAGGACGAATTGGACAACTGAGAAATTTCTCTTCAGCTGATCGAACTTCGTATCCACTTCTCTAATGCCACTTTCTGAATTGAAAACAACCCTTTCAAGTGGTGAAGAGTTGAGTGACCGATGAGGAGGTAGAGGAACTGTCTGTGTCAAGCCAAACTGCCGTGCAAACTGATTTGGTGAGTAATACTCCACTCCAGCTTTTCCAACACTTGAGTTCCCTAAAGCGAGACCATACTGGAGGTCTCGTGGAATAAGGAAGCTGGACCAGATAGCGTCTAGAGCTGCCTTACTAGATGGAATATGCTCCGCCAATTGCAGCCATCCTGGTGAATACGGAATGAACTGGCTCGGAGATACGGAGGAGCATGAGTAGAAGAAGGTAAAAGCACTCTCGGAAGCTGTTCTGTTTTAAATTCCCTTGAGCCAGGGCAATCCAAAAGTCCTACAGTTCTTTGTATCGTAAGGCAACGGTCTATACTGTGGAAAGTAAGACTGCAGCCAGAGCTTGTAGGATCCAGAAGGGCCCCTGCATTACTAAATCCCCGGGTGACTACGCTTCTACAACCTCGGTATAGATGAGATAGTATGAAAGGAGCCAAAGCAACCTTTCTGCCTGAAGCAAGAGCTATGGCTAGTCGATCATACTCCTCCGCTACCACACGTGAACCAATGCAAATACAAATTTGCAGAGCCACATATTGAGGAACGCCAAATGTTCCTCCTCAGTTACGTCCTCTCTTTGCATGTTCAGTTTGATGAACTTCTCATAGGATATTTTCTTACTCTTGCCCCACTTTTGACGCTGGATGTCCAGGACTGAGCTAATTGCCTCACCATGAGGCCTAATTCCTGTCAAAGCAGAAAATGTCGAAAACACGTTGGACTCATCATCCCAAAATTGAAATGGAATGCATTACCTGATGTAGACCAAAAGCACAGTGCAGCATACAACAAATCACGGTCACATTGTATGTTGATTTTGGATAATTGTATTGTATCATATATGTCCGCCGTCCGCCAGGTCTCCCCCTTAACCCTCTCCATTCGGTCGACCCAACGGATCCATCCTTCCGTTGCAGTTGGCCATGAGTTCCACGTGTTTTTTTCCTGCCAACCAGGTTGCAGTGTGTGTAGAAGTAGCTTCTCCCCTTCTGCTAGGGGATAAAATGACTCGAGCTCCGAAGGAAATCCATCCTTGAAGCACGGGCCCAACATAAACTCCGAAGAACTTGTAGAATACGGAACAAAGACCTCAGGAAGTAGAATGTCACTGCTAAACTCCTTAATTATCTGCTGCATAGTTGTGGCGTGAAGCAAAGGTGGAAACCTGCATATGGTGAAATCACAAGTTACATTTGTGACCACTATAAACGTAAACGAGTTAAAACAAAGCAAGATTAGAAATATCAATACAGTAGTTTGCTACTACATTAGCTTCCTAAGCTACACAATCACAATGTTATCAGCAGGAATCATTAATGTATTTCACTCTTTTTACTTTTTTAGACGCAAAGATATAAGTCATCCTTTAAAGGCTCTTTCACTAATTGGTTTCTCTTTACTAGGACGACTTGAATGGCGAAGTAAAGTCTTCCATTGTTATGACAAAAAGTGAATGTTGATTGCTATTGAAGATGGAACTTATATTGAAAATATCAAGGTGATGCGAGGGAGATATTTAGATGCAAGGTATCAGGTGCAACAACTAGTCATGTGATTTGGTCCAGCAATTCGTAACACAATGCAGCAAAGTGTAGACAGTAAAACAACGAACTCAAGTGCTCAAGCAATTGTTCAAAAGGAGTTCCGTGTCTGAAAACTTTTGATGATCTTTCGATTAATATTGTGTACGAGATCAATCTAAAATGGTTATCTCTAATTAAACCTTTGATAGATTTGAGGAAGGTGAAGAAGAGGATGTGTTGGATCATTGTTTTGCAAATATAGTTAGGAATGCAAACTAGTTGTAATGGTAAGATGACTACGGAATTTGTTCCAGGCCCTATCAATGTGACTTGACAAAATAGAATCATATGACAGTGTCAACAACATCAACAAGATCCAATAAACGCAAGCAAAAGTTATAAACTCTAGGTTACCTTAGAAGAACATCCTACTTTTTTAAATTTCATCCATCTGTACAAGGAATTTTGAGGTTGATAACTCAATTTTCTTCTTTCGCTTTATAACTTTACGTTACTCTCTAGCTGTTACTTTCTTCGTGGTAATTAAAAGTTGAGGTTCCTAACCTCATTACAATTTTCAGTGGATGTCTCTTATGATCACTAGAAAATTATCACTACACAATTAATTCCTAATAAATACTGAGGCATGATACTAGAAATGCAGTTAACTTTTTTTTTCTTTTCAAATTCATAAGTTTTTATTAATTGCAGAACTTTGAATCAAACAATTTAAAAGTTATTATCTATATATTCTAAGTAGATTTTTGAGAATCATGTTCTCGTGAATGGCTAGTTATATAATAAACGCAAAATTTGTAGAGGTCTTTTAACCTACGGGGTTAAAGTAGATGCTTTAGTGGCCTTACTCTTGAGTTACATTCCAATGTTCTCACATTCCATCACTAATTTCTTTCTTTATGTTGAGTTAGTAAGCTTTATTTATGTTGAGTTAATTAATGCAGCGTATTCGCCTAGATGCCTAGAAAAGAATGAGCTGAATATTTGATGCCACAATTTTCAACTAATATTCTATCTTTTCATATCTTGCCAACACACCTCAAATAGTCATCTCTAATAAATGGTAATCAAGTCATTATTCACGTTTATGTTTGTTGATCATAGTAAACCAATTTTCTTTTAGATGAAAGGACGCATATTTGTGCTTTTTCAAGTCAAACACTGACACTATGATGTTTGTGCCTAATTCCGTTGAGAGGGAATTATCCAAGAATAAAAAAGGTGTGCCTTCATTAACACAATCTCTTTGTTAACTAAGCACTTAATTAGTCGCAATAGCACACAATTGTAATTTTGAACTCAAACACTACTACTTAAATAGAAAAAATTGAGTTATTCATACAAATATATTAACTAAGCACTTAGTCTCCATAGAAGTTTTCAAGATTTAAAAATAACTAAGCACCCATTATTTCAAAATCCAAAGCCCCTTGCCATTAGTACAATCCTTTGTACTATGTATCTAAGGGTCTATCTATAGGAGTACTTCAAGGTAAGGTGTCAAGGAATATGTCCTTTATAGCTGATTGCGTTCTAATTGACATAACTTGTGCAAGAGTTAACATTAAACTGAAGAGATATGGAGACATGCCTTTTAATCTAAAGTTCAGGTTGAACAGAACCAATCGTAAGTTCAATGACATAGCACATGAGACTAGTGTGGAAGTATAACTTAATACACAAGAATACCAAAGAAGGAAAGTTAAAGTATATATCTTAGATCTATTATCTAAGATGATGGGAGATTGACAACGATACACATCCTATTGGTGCTAGTTGGATGAGATTGAAGCTTCACGTGGAATCTTGTGTGATAATAAAATGGTGCAACCTAAGATTAAAAGCAAGTTCTACAAAGTGGTGGTTAGAACTACTATGATGTATGAGGCAAATTAAAGTGTTGGTCAGTCAAGAAATCTCATGTTTAGAAGATGAGGATGTTCTATTGTATGTGTTTCCATAGTAGGAGTGATTTGAAATGAAGATATCCAGGACAATGTGAGAGTGGTCTCTATGGAGGAGATGGAGGAAACAAGAGATATGGTTCGAGTAGTGGAGACATGATTAGGCAAAACATGACATAATTTCAGCTTACCGAGGACATGCCATTAGATATGATGCAGTGGAGGACACACCAACACAAATTAGGGTAGAAGATGATAGTAGATAGTAGAGTGATGTCTTACTTATCTTTTCATACTTGTAGTCGTAGGATTACTAAGGGAGTTTTCTTGTTATATATTTTACTCACTTTGGTTATCATATTATTTTGTTATAGTTATTTTTATTTGTCAATATACTTTGCCATTCTCTATCTAGAATTCTTCTACGACATCTTAATTCACACTTTTTCGTTTCATTTCATTTTCATTCATCTTCTTCTTTTAAGCCAATGACCTATCAAAAAACCTATCTATCTCTTAGAAACATTTGCATACTCGCAAATAGATTCTCTCAAGGTAAAGATAACATTTGCATACACTCTATTCTCTCCAAACCTCACTTTATACAATCATACTTAAAAATTGTAATTGTATATGATGGTCTAAAACGACTTAACCTTTACAAAACTTGCATCATTTCACAACACTTTGTGAGAGACAATTTAGGTTGTTTTACTATTTTTTTTTGTTTGTCCAACAATGTCACTTTCTACTAAAAATTTCAATTTCAAAATTCTACCTAACAAATCTAAGACCTCAAAAAATTAAACCAATGCACTCAACTTTAATTTAGTCCCACGGAATTCCAAACTTGATGTTTGTTTTTCAAAATTGAATTTTGAAGCTATGGTATGGACGTAGGTTTTACACTTCAATTTTGATTAAAAAAATGTTCAAAGACCATAAACCATTCAAACTTTAACAATTTTCCCTTTTTTTGGGAAATTTAACAAGAAAGATTTGAAAAACGTAGATTCAAGCGGAAAATCACAAAATGCAAGCACAACAAGGAGATCGTTAAGCAGTAGCTAAAAAGCAAAGGAAGAAGATTGACTAACCTAGAGGATTCAGAGAGAAAATTGAGAATTGTTGCAGCCGCACAAAATTAGGGGGAAAAAAGTGATGAGTAACATCTTTTATATATAAATATAAAAGCACACACGTGTAAGCATTAACAAATTAAAAAACATTGATAAATATTTAAATTTGTCGCGTGAAATGTTAGGTAGGTATGGTAATAGTAAATTGAGAAAATAGTATATTAAGAGATATTTAAATTTATCGCGTAATATGATAGATAGGTTTTAGTACGTAAAAAAAAATACATTGACAAATATTTAAATTAGCCGCATAAAATGTTGATAGTATTAGTAAGTTAAAATATGTGAACAGATATTTAAACTTTAAAATATATTAACAGATACTTAAACTGTCCGTGTGAAATCTTATTTTTACCTAATCAAGAATTGAGCGGATTGCCTCAAAGGAGAATCGATCCCGCGTCAAGCACCAAGTTTAGTTATGAACATTCATTATATAATCAGTTTTTTATATGATTAATGGTAAGGTTGAGACAGAATTTGCAAAGTTTCTGAGAATCCTTACATGATACAATAGATTCTTCCCTGTTTAAAATTCGAAAAGGAAGAAGATAAATCATATGACTGGACACATATTTAACCTTCAATTAATTGAAATACACTTTTAGCTTGCTTATAAATGTGGACGAATTTGCAAAATGCCGTTTCATCATTTACTTATCCATGTGAAATATTAAACTGTATTGCTACACTATAATTACGGGGCAATATCTTTCTAAAATAATCTAAATATACATTTTCTTGCTTTAGAAGAGATAGCAATCTATCTTTTTTAGTTCTTCCATTCGTACAAGGAAATTTGAGGTTGATAACTTAATTTTATTCTTTCTCTTTATAACTTTGCATTACTTGTGCATCCTCATTTATAATATCATCGTAGAGTTTAACTATGATGGCCATAGAATATCTAATTCTTTCTAGCTTTTGTTTTATCGTTACTAAAAGTAGAGTTCCCTACCCTCATTACTACTTAGTTTCATAAGTTAAACAAACACAATGATATTAGCAGGGAACGCAATTCATATAAAAAATAAAAAATTAGAATTCACTCTTTTAACTGTTTTTGATGCAAAACTATAAGTTATCCTTTAAAGGTTTTTTCACTAATTGATTTGTCGAAAAAAAAACTCTCCCTTCTCTGTCACTAAGACGATTTGAATGTTGAAGTAAAGTCTAATTCCATGTTAGTGTTGATTGGTATTGATAAAGAGTGCAACAAAAAATCAAAAAGATGCATTGAAAGATGGAACTAATATTGAAAAATATCAAGGTGATACGAGGGAGATATTAGATGCAAAGTGAGTTTGGTGCACACATTAATCCTTGGGACAATGTGCATGAGTGTGGTCTCGGTGGAGAAGACGGAGGAAACAAGACATGTGGTTCGGTATGTGTCGGCATGATTAGACAAAACATGACAGAAGTGGTTCAGGTATGTGAATACATGAATAGACAAAACATGACACAATTTTAGCTTACGGAGGACATGCCATTAGATAGGATGTTGTGGAGGACACACAAACACAGATTAGGGTGCAAGATGAGTAAATAATAGAGTGTTGTCTCACTTCTTTTTCTCATATTAGTAGTTGTAGTGTTACAAAGGGAATTTCTTGTCTTTCGATGTCTGTTATTTTATTTCACTTCAATAATCATATTATTTTGTTGTATTAATCTTTAATATGCAATATGCTTTGCCATCTTTCTACAGTATTCTTCTAGGACTTCTTCACATTTTTCGTTTCATTTCATTTTGGTCTCTCTTTTTTTGAGCCAATGATCTATCAGAAAATACTCTCCACTTTATAGCTCTGAAAAAAAAGATAACATTTGCATACACTTTATTATCTTCAAATTCCACTTATAGAATTGCACTGAATATTGTAGTCGTATATGAAGGTCTAAGATTAAAAAGAACATTTGCAAAGCTATGGTGTCTCACATTTTTTGGGGGTATGTTCATGAGTGTAATTCTTCAACGCACATGTATAATTTAATCCCACATAATTTACGATTTTGATGTATCTCTTACACTTCAAAAGAAAATCTAAATGTTTGTAATTTAAAAAAATAATTCAAACTTTATGAATTTTCCCTCTTTGGAAATGTAACAAGAAAGGGTAAAGATTTGGTTCGTAACACAATGCAGCAAACTGTAGGCAGTAAAACTACAAACTCAAGTGCTCAAGCAATTGTTCCAAAGGATGTTCCGCGTTTTAAACACTTTTGAGGATCTTTCGAATAATATTGTGTATGAGATCAGTCTAACTACTTCTAAAATGGTTATCGCTAATCAAGAAGGTAAGTAATTAATACATTAAAGGGAAATCAGTTTGCTAATATGATTAATTCCATCCCATTGATCGATTTGATTATATACAAGATGAGGACATATTTGCAAATGCAGCTAGGAATGTAGATATTTTTCTTAGGCAACAATGCATTAACAAAAAAAAAATGAAAGAAGGACCACTTAGAATGGTAAGATAACCGAGGAATTGTTCCAAGGCACCTATCGATGCATCTTATAAAACAAAATCACAAGACAATATCAACAACTTCAACAAGATCCAGTAAACGCAAGCAAACCACATGACAGATTTGAAGAAGAAGAAGACAAGAAAAAATATTGCTTTGTACAAGAAAGTTTTAGGTTGATGACACAATTTTCTTCTTTCGTTTTATAACTTTGCAATTGTATTACTTACACATCCTCATGTAATGCCACCATAAAATTTATTTATTTTGGTCATAGAATATCTAATTCTATGTAGCACTTATATTCTTCGTGGTTGTTAAAAGTAGAGGTTCCTAACCTCATTAGAATCAGTAAGGTAAGATCTAACATCCCCCTCCCCCCCCTCATTTACTTGTACAATAAAACCTAATGTAGTGTATTGAAGGTTTTAAACTATAAACATGTACTCGCGAATTACTAGTTATATAATAAACGCAAAATTTTTAGATGTCTTTTAACTTTTGAGTGCTTAAAGTATATGCTTTTGTGACCTTCTAACTCTTGAGTTACAAACAATAAAACATTTTTTTTCCATTCCAATGTCCTCACTTTCCATTATTAATTTCCAATTTTACTTCTATAATTTAGACTAATAAGTAAAGCTACTTATTTTTTTTATCTAATTTGATGCTACATCTTTTCCACTAATATTCTATCTTTTCATATGTTGCCAAGATACCTAAATAGTCATATCGAATAAATGAGGTAATCAAGTCAAGCACACAATTATAATTATGGCGATATGACAGTTAGTCTAATCAATTTCTGAGAGGGGATCATCCAAGAATACATAAGGTGTGCCTTCGTTAGAATAGTCTTATTATTAACTAAGCACTTAATTGCAATAGCGCACAATTGTAATTGGGTTTCAGGCCAAAGAGCAAGAAGATAGAGAGATTGACAACGATACATCGTACTGGTGCTAGTTGGATGAGACTGATGCTTGCATATGAAGTCTTGTGATAAGATGGTGTAAACTAATCTTAGACACAAATTCTTTAAAATGGTGGGTAGATCTACTAGAATGTATGAGTCCAAGTGTTGGCCAGTCAAGAAATCTCACATTCAAAAGATGAAAGTTGTGAAGATGAAGATGTTTCGTTGAATGTGTGGCCATAATAAGAGTGACAATTTTAGAAATGAATATATCTTGGACAAGGTGAGAGTGGTCTCGGTAGAGGAGATGGAGGAATAAGACACACGTTTCGGATAATTGAAGAGCAGATACGCAAATGCTCCAGTGTGGATGTGTGAGAAATTGACTATAGATGGTGATAGAATGTATGCCTTTACTTAACTTGTAATGGACCAGGTCCCTTACTACACTAATGAGTAAAACAAAAGTTAAATGCAGTAAAATCAACACAATGATTTTACGTGGAAACCTCCTTGCTTAAGGGAGTAAAACCACGACCTGTCTCATAGGATTTTCAATCGTTTTCACTAATCTTCAAAAGCAAAAGCGAAACACGATTACACCAAACGTAAGAAATAGTTATCAATCTTACCGTTAAGCAATAGTCCTCTATTGCTCAACAAGCCTAAGTAGAAAACACTCTACCCACTAAGCTATCCCACTTGGACAACCTAGACTTCTAACACAACACACCAATTCCTTGATAGATTTAGGAGTGGTTTACAATTTAAGAACAAGAGAATAAATTCCTAAACAACTAGACGAAATGCTCCAGATATTGCTGTTGTCCTTGGAATAATTCTACTTTTCTTTGTATTAGATTTTGCAAGAGTTCTTGAAAAGTTTTTATCAAGTTGCAAAAACCAACAAAAATGTTTAGGAAAGTGCCTTTAATATGGGCAAGTCACTTTCCTAAACTTCTTTGCGATTGGCTGGAAAGGTCACACTTTCTGACGCCATCGGGAAGTGTGCACCTATTTTCTGTACCGTCTCCAGCTGGCAATCGACTGGCTCGTCATCATGAGAACCTGGTACCTCTACTAGGTCCCTGAGTTTGTTTCATCTGCAATACTTCAAACAAGACACCTGCAATACTCAAGTAGAGCCCGGTACCTTTTATGAGGTCCCTAAATTTGTCAAATCATCAAAACTACAAATAACATTTTCCCCCTTTTTGATGATGAAAAACAATGATATGATCTGAGATCTTCACCAGAATTGTTCCCCCTGACAGTGTATTCCCCCTTACTGTATATTCCCCCTTATTTAGGTACTAACAGATTACTTCCCCCTTATTTAGGTACTAACAGATTACTTCCCCCTTATTTAGCTACTAACAGTTTACTTCCCCCTTTTGGCATCATAAAAAAGATATGCAGTAAACCATTGAGTCAACATAAATACTGAGCAAGGTCAAAGCAAATAAGCAATCAAACAGTAGAGGAAGAGCATTCACAAAAGAACATAGGAAGAACAACAAAGGAATAAAGTAACCAACATGCCATTATAACATAACTACATTAAAAACAAACTAAAAATCCATTAACACGATGATTAACCACATTAAAATAAATGACACAGGGAAGGATTGATTGACAGTTTAGGAAGAGGGGGGAGTTTTGGATAGGGACTTGATAACAAGAGTGAGTCGTGCATTGGCAGCATCATTATCCTTGATGGCCTTCTCTTGCAGGGCAATTATCTTCGCCTTCAACTTATTATTCTCTTTCTCCAGAGTTTGTACAACTGAAGAACCAGGTCCCTCACTCTGTGCAGTAAGCAGCTCTGCTTTGAGTACAACAATTTCAGCTTCTTTACTACTCAACCGCACAGTGAGTTCTTCAATTTCATGTTTAAGCTGATCCAGGTCCTCAAGAAGTTGAGCCATCTTGCTTTTTGGTAAAGCCTTTGCCTTCAATACATTCACATTCAAATAAGGTATGCTCAGAGATAGTTTGTTTAACTGTCCCCACATTTCCAACACCAAGAGGAATCTGAAAGTTCTTGAATACTTCAGTGAGAAAGTATCCATACCCCATTCCATGTACTCCTTTCCTCTCAATAACTGTTTTGTGAATGTGTTCAATCATGAGACTAGGAAGGCTCAGAGCCTCAAAGCTGCATAGCATCTCCATTACGTACAAGTCAGCAGCAGTAGCAAGTGTTCTCTTTTATGTGCGAGGAAGAACCACTTTGTTGACGAACTCGAAGACCAGCTGATACTCACTCTTCATAATTTTCTTATAGATCCCAGCAACCTTAGTTGTGGGAGTCTTAGAAATCATGGAGGCAAATTCTGAAGAGCAAGTTTTGGTCAGCACGGACCAGGTCCCCTCTGTAGGCACTCTGAGGATTCTGCCAACACCACCTCATTCAAAGAAATAGCAATATTGTTCACACGTGTGAGGAGACTCCCATCTTCCATGAATAGAACATTGTAATAGAATTCACGAACCTCTTCTTCATGGAGGATGGGGGATTTCTTGTTGAACAGGTGCAGCCAAGATTGGATCTCCACCATGTCATGCAGAGAATCCATGCCCGGAAGAGTAATAATCCCCATATCAAACACTCTTCCAGCGAGAACTGCTTGTTCCTCAAACTGTCAACTACTTCCTGCAAGTTGATATGCTCCACTTTCCTGGCTTGAGGACCAGGTTCCTTTGACTGCTTTCTCCTCTTCCCTTTTGACTGTGATTTTTCCACCTTCCTTGTAGCCCGTTCCCTTTTCTTTTCTGAATTCCTTTTCTTAGTTTTCTTCTCAGCCTCTTCTCCCGACAACTCAACCAATTTTTCTTCAGGTATCCTAAAATTTGATACCTTGAAGGTTCGTGCACTTCTGACTGCAGCAGCAGAGCGTGCACTTGCCTTCAGGGAATCTACCATCAACTTTTGTGCAGCAGACCTTGTATTAGGTCGTCTCTTAGGAGCCTCCTCCACGACCTTTTCCTTCCCTTTTCGACTCTCCACCTTCCATTTTAATGGTTCTTCCTCACTTGCAGATTCAGATGAAGAGGAAGAAGAGTACCGCCCTAAATCGGGGGTTTTATCAAAAATGGGTTGAGAAGGCCTTACCTCTTCTCTTTCCAGGGCGTCAGTATGTTCTGCTCTGGCCTCTTCTCTCATCATTTCCAGGCTCTCAATCACGAGTTCCTCACTCGCTGCCAGGATATTAGACTCGGAAGCCCTGTGTTTTGGTAGATCTCCCTCAAACATGTTGTCAGGCAACATGTCTTCACATGGACCAGGTACTGTAGAAGTGTTTAGATCGATGGAGAAGAAAGGGTTATCCGGAGTATTTTGTGGAGGACTGGGTGGGAGAGGAAGGCTTGCTTGAGCAGGTGTTGGAGAATAGAATGCAAGGGGCGCAATTTCACTAAGTGCATCCAACATTTGCTTAGAAGAAGATGAAGAGGAAGACATGTTTGTGATACTGGAAGGGTTCGTTGAAGAACAAAAAGAAGAGGAAGACAGATTTGCCTTTGAATGTGAGAAGCCTTGTGATAAATGAGAGAGATAAAGTTAAGAGACAGATGAGAGTTTCAAGAAGAAAATACCCCTTTTTAAAAGAAGTGAAAGGTTGCCAGGTCCTTGATTAGATGCGTCGTTTGAGGGAGAAACGATTGGACTGATCGGTCAGAGTAACCAATGACTGACACGTGGCATTTTCAACGGTCAAATTTTTTAGTTTAAATTTAATGTAAAAATGCTAACCTGAACAGGTACCAAGTACCATGATAGAGTTTAACTTCATTCCTTAATTGTTCTAGTCTCTTCTTTTGCTGAGCAGTCCCTATTGAGAGTATACCTACGAAAGATACAAAAAGTGATCTTGTTAAAATATTTAAGATTCACACAAAGGATACCTGCACTGCAATTCTAACCATCAAGGGAGTTCTACTGTTGGAGGCTAAAAGCATCACTTGGAGATCAAAATCCCCAACTTTAATCGATTTCTCTCAAATTGATCCTTGCTGAGAGCCTTGGTAAAGATGTCTGCAATCTGTTCCTCCGTTGGACAGTATGTGAGCATAATATTTCCCTTCTCAACATGATCTCTCAAAAAATGATGTCTGACATCAATGTGCTTTGTTCTCTTATGATGAACTGGGTTCTTTCCCATACTCACAGCACTAGTGTTGTCACACATGAGAGGAATTGCTTTGATGTGGATTCCAAAAACTTCTAAGTGTTGCCTGATCCACAGCAATTGAGAACAACAGGCTGCAGCAGCTACATATTCAGCTTCAGCAATTGAAAGAGCCACAGAGTTTTGCTTCTTGGTGCCCCAAGAGATAAGTGATGATCCAAGGAAATGAGCCATTCCAGAGGTGCTCTTCCTGTCAACTTGATAACCTGCAAAATCAGCATCTGCAAAACCAACCAGATCAAAAGTATCACCTGCAGGATAAAAGAGAACCAGGTCCCCTGTTTTCTTCAAGTATCTAAGAATGCGTTTTGCAGCCTTCAGGTGTGAATCACGAGGACATGCTTGAAACCTGGCACACATTCCAATGCTATACACAATATCAGGCCTGCTAGCAGTCAGATATAGCAAGAGCCAATGATTCCTTTGTACATTGTCTGATTCACAAGGGGATCAGATTCTTCTACTATCATCTTGGAATTTGTTCCCATAGGAGTGTCAATAGGTTTAGAATCAAACATATTGAATTTCTTCAGCAGCTCTTTGATGTACTTCTCCTGGCATATTGAAATTCCATTTGATGATTGCTTGATTTGCAGCCCCAGGAAGAATTTCAACTCACCCATCATACTCATTTCAAACTCCCTTCCCATCAGTGATGAGAATTATTCACAGAGATGTTCTGAAGTAGCTCCAAAAATTATGTCATCCACATAAACTTGAATGATAAGCAATTCTTGTTCTCTTTTAGTAAGAACAAAGTATTGTCTATCTTGCCTCTTTTGAAACCATTCTTAGCAGAAACTTTGACAACCTTTCATACCATGCTCTTGGAGCTTGTTTCATACCATATAGTGCCTTATTCAATCTAACACATGATTTGGTAGCTCTGTATCTTCAAAACCCGGAGGTTGCTTGACATACACCTCCTCTTTGAGATCTCCATTAAGAAATTCACTCTTCACATCCATTTGATACAGCTTGAATCCCATAAAAGCAGCAAAAGCTATTAAAATTCTAATAGCTTCCATTCTGGCAACAGGTGCAAAAGTCTCATCATAGTCAATTCCTTCTTCTTGATTATATCCTTGCACCCACCAGCCTGGATTTATTTCTAGTAATAACTCCATTTTCATCAAGTTTGTTTATGAATACCCACCTGGTTCCTATTATTGTTCTGCCTTCAGGTCGAGGAACCAGGTACCATACCTTACTTCTTTCAAACTGATGAAGTTCTTCTTGCATAGAATTGATCCATTCTGCATCACCTAATGTTTCTTTAACATTCTTAGGCTCAATGGATGATATGAATGCTGAGAATGCAACTAGATTTCTTGTTTTGATCTAGTTTGAATTCCAGAATTCAAGGGAGAAATGAGATTATCAAGAGGATGTGATGAACTATGCTTCCATCCTGACTTGCAGCAGACTGATTTGGCAGATCATCATGATCTTCTTCATCAGGAGTGACATCATCTTCTGGGGAGTCTGATGTACTCTGGCTGGAGTTTTGAGTAGTACCAGGTACCCTATCATCCTGTTCAACCTCAGCATCCTCTTCAGGTAGACTGTGATTCTGATCATCACAATCATTTTTCAGTTGTTGATCTGCATCAGTTTCAGCACCTTCAATCTTCTTGGATTTTAGCATTTTGAGCACATCATCATCATCATCATTTGATCCATCATTCTTCAAGCTTACATTTTCATAAAAAACAACATGAATGCTTTCTTCAATGCATTGTGTTCGTTTTGTTGAATATTCTGTAGGCTTTGCTGGATGAAAAATATCCAACAAATACTCCTTCATCATTTCTAGGATCAAATTTTCCTAGATCATCCTTCCCATTATTCAGCACAAAACATGTGCATCCAAAAGCTCTAAGATAGTTCAGCATTGGCTTCCTGTTGTTGAGCAATTCGTATGGAGTCTTATTCAACATAGCTTTTATTAGACACCTGTTGGTAACATGACATGCTGTGTTAACAGCTTCAGCCCAAAAACTTTGAGGAAGATTTGATTCAATAATCATAGTTCTGGCAATGTTACCAAGGTTCTGTTCTTTCTCTCCACTACTCCATTTTGTTGAGGAGTTCTTGGAGCAGAGAAGTTGTGGCTTGTACCATTTTCCATACAAAATCTATCCAGTGTTGAGTTTTCAAACTCTGTCCCATGATCAGATCTAATGCTGCAAACAACTTGATTCAATTTGGTTTGAATCATTTTGAAGAATACCACCAGCTCATCAGCTGTATCTGCCTTTGATCTCAAGAATCTCGTCCAGGTGTATCTTGAATAGTCATCAACAATCACCAAAATGTACTTCTTACTATTTCTGCTTTGAACCTTCAAGGGTCCACAAAGGTCCATATGAAGCAGCTCTAAGGTTTTTGATGATGTTACCTGATTCTTGGGCTTGAATGATGATCTGATTTGCTTTCCTTTAACACAAGCTTCACATATTTTATTTTCAGCAAACTTCATTTTGGGCAACCCTCGGACCAGGTCCTTTGAAATCAACTTATTCAATAAAGATGAACTCACATGTCCCAGCCTACGATGCCAGAGATCAGCATTTTCATTTTGAGCACTGAGACATGTTAAGTCATCTCCATGAGATATTTCCAAGTTTCCACATACATATTTTTACTTCTGTGTGCAGTGAGAATTACCTTGTTTGTAGTTAAACTCACCATAGTGCATTTCTCAGAAGTAAACTTGACCTCATTTCCTTTGTCACAGATTTGTGACACACTTAGCAAGCTGTACTTCAACCCATCCACATGGTAAACATTGTCAATTGAATCTTCAAGAGATCTTCCTACTTTGCCAACTCCCAAAATGTACCCCTTCTTGCCATCACCAAATGAGACACCTCCTCCTTGGAGGGTCTTGAGTGAGAGGAAGTTCTTTACATCACCAGTCATATGTTTAGAGCAGCCACTATCCATATACCAACATTGAATGCTGCTCCTCTCACTCACCTGCACCAAAAATCACTTGTTAAGCTTGGGAACCCATTTCAGCTTGAGTTCCCAGTAGGCAGACAAAGGAGTGATCAGATTGTACTTTGTCCAATATGGTAGACTTTGAAGCTTTCTAACAAAAGACATAGGAGTAGGAACAAATTTTTTCTTTGAAAATCTGTGAGTTGAGACAGGCTCTGTAGGACCAGGTCTCTCTTTTGGTACATTTTTTCTTTCAGCATAATTAGAGTATCTTTCACACGAGTTTCTCCAGCTAACACACTCATTCTTCAAATGTACGTTCTTACCACAATGAAGACACAACAGATTGTCAGACACAAACACATACTTACTGTGAGGATTATAAGGAGGACTTATCTTCAGACTTCCTAGTCCTTTCTTATTGAAATTACTCTGATTTGTCACATTTGACAGCAACTTTGAGGATTTGGTCCACTTAAGAGAATTTTCAAGCTCTTCCTTAAGTTTCACAATATCCTGTTCTAATTTGTTACTCTTTTCAAGTGACAGTCTAAGATTTTTCTCAGAGTTTTTCAATTTTTCTTGAATTTCAGCTTGCAGACTATTTGACTTTCCATTCAGCTTTTCAGCTTCTTCAGTAATCTGACACAACTAGTTCTTAAGTTCAGAGTTATTTAACTCTAGAGACACCATTCTTGACATTGTGTCTTCAAATTGACCTTTGTTTTCAGTTAAAATTTCAAGTTCAGCATTCATGGTATCTCTTTCAAATGTTAACTCTATCACAGAATCTAGCATGACTTTTGCCAAGGTTCTCAATTTTTTAAGATAATATTTATCCAAGTCATTTTTCATGTCAAGAAGAGTTACCTAATTGTCCTCTTCTTCATTTTCTGTGTGTGCCATGAGAGCAAACATTTCATTGAAGACAGTTTCCTCCTCATGCACAACAACCATAGACACATCTTTTGGCTCATCAGGATCTTCTGAATCACTTGAAGAATCCCCCCATGCAGCAAGAGCCCTTTTGACAACCATATCAGGTCATTCTTGAGCAAAGGACACTCTCTGATGAAGTGCCCAGATTTTCCACACTTGTAGCAAGTATCACCTTGAGCAGCATTTCGAGTCCCATTTGTTCCTCTTTTATAAATTTTGTTTTTTCTCACAACCTTTTGAAATCTACTGATGAGATATGCCATATCATCATCATCACCACTTGAATCTCATCTGATTTATACTTCAACATCAATGACTTGTCCTTCTTGGCTTCCTTTTTGACAAATCATAGTTTCGATTCATCTCATGTGTTTTAAGATTACCAATCAAGGCATCCATGGTCAGCACCTTCAAGTCCTTGGCTTCTGTAATGGCATCAACTTTGCTCTCCCAAGACTTTGGAAGAATTCGAAGCACTTTCCTGACTTGTTTGGTCATGCTTATAGGTTCACCTAGACTTCGCAGCTCATTTGTAATGGAAGACAACTTGGTGAACATGTCATGTATTGTTTCTCCTTCCTTCATTTTGAAGTTCTCATATCGTGAGGTGAGCATGTCAATCTTAGATTCTTTGACTTGTTCAGTTCCTTCATGTGCAGTCAACAAGCAATCCCAAATTTCTTTAGCAGACTCACAGGCTGACACTCTGTTGTACTCATCAGGTCCTATCCCACAGACCAGAAGAGTTTTAGCTTTGAAACCCTTTTCAATCTTTTTCCTGTCAGCATCATCATATTTCTGCCTGGGCTTTGGAACAGTAATGGTCTTTTCTCCATCCTTTTCTTCCATCATTGGAACAAAGGGTCCATCTAGTACAACATTCCATAACTCGCTATCTTCAGCCATGAGGTAATCGTGCATTCTAACTTTCCACCAACTGTAGAAATGTCCATTGAAACGAGGAGGTCTGTGTGATGACTGACCTTCTTCGAGGTTAAATGGAGCTGCCATTCTAGAACAAAATCACTTCCTTGGTGTTAACCAAATAGGTAGTGCCTGCTCTGATACCACTTGATAGAATGTATGCCTTTACTTAACAAGTAATGGACCAGGTCCCTTACTACACTAATGAGTAAAACAGAAAGTTAAATGCAGTAAAATTAACACAATGATTTTACGTGGAAACCTCCTTGCTTAAGGGAGTAAAACCATGACCCGTCTCACAGGATTTTCAATCGTTTTCACTAATCTTCAAAAGCAAAAGCGAAACATGATTACACCAAACGTAAGAAAGAGTTATCAATCTTACCGTTAAGCAATAGTCCTCTATTGCTCAACAAGCCTAAGTAGAAAACAATCTACCCACTAAGCTATCCCACTTGGACAACCTAGACTTCTAACACAACACACCAATTCATTTATAGATTTAGGAGTGGTTTACAATTTAAGAACAAGAGAATAAATTCCTAAACAACTAGACGAAATGCTCCAGATGTTGCTGTTGTCCTTGGAATAATTCTGCCTTTTCTTTGTAGTAGCTTTTGCAAGAGTTCTTGAAAAGTTTTTATCAAGTTGCAAAAACCAACCACAAATGTTTAGGAAAGTGCCTTTAATATGGGCAAGTTACTTTCCTAAACTTCTTTGCGATTGGCTGGAAAGGTCACACTTTCTGACGCCATCGGGAAATGTGCACCTACTTTCTGTACCGTCTCCAGCTGGCAGTCGACTGGCTCGTCATCATGAGAACCTGGTACCTCTACTAGGTCCCTAAGTTTGTTTCATCTGCAATACTTCAAACAAGACACCTGCAATACTCAAGTAGAAAACCCGGTACCTTTATGAGGTCCCTAAGTTTGTCAAATCATCAAAACTACAAATAACAGATGGTTTCAGAAAAGATAGAAATATGCCAAATAATTATTGTGGAGACTTGATTGGACAAAACACAATGCAATTTCAGATTATTGACAACATGCATTTAGAAAGGAGGTTGTGGAGGACACACATACACATATGGTTGGAAGGCAGTAGGTAATAGAGTCGTAGTATTACTCAAGGGGTTTCTTGTCCTTCAAAGTCTGATGTTTTATTGCACTTAAATTATCATATTATTTGTTGTAAGTTATGTTATTTTTTAATATGATTTGTCATTCTCTCTCTAGTATTTCGCTATGACTTCATCACACTTATGCGTTTCATTTTGTTTCATTTCTTCTTTTTCTTTGAGCCAATATGTCTATCAAAACGTATCTACTTCTATCCTCTCCAAACCTCACTTGTAGAATTACACTAGATATATTATTATTCTTATAGTATCCTATGGTCTATAGATTTAAAAAAACATAACCTTTACAAAGCTAACATCATTTTACAAAACTTTGAGAGCCATTTGCACATAAGATCAAAATGTTATTTTTACTTGATTAAACAATACTCTGTTTATCCCAGATGTCTTACCTTTTTTTTGGTCTGTTCATGAGTGTAATTCATTGTAGATTTAACAAAATTTTCAATTCCAACATATTACATAGCAAATTTAAGATCTCAACAATTTAATCAATACACACATTTTTAATTGATCCCATAGAATTTAAGAAAGATTAAAATCTACTAACCTAACACGAGAGGATTGAGAAAAAGTGCCAAGGTCAAATGAAATTAATGTGACATAATAAAATTTATTTTCTAGGTTTACTAAAGTACATCGACCCATTTTCAAGGTCAAACGAGCCTCAAACCAGGAAAATCCCCTATTTTGATGATTTTCGTGTGCTATAGTCAATGGATTTTTGGTGATTCTAAATTCTCACGTCATTTTTGTCAATTTTTTTGTTGACGTCTTATAAGATATTAGCTATGGAATCAGTTGGCTCTAACGGCTAAAACGACCTATTTTCGTGGTCAAATAAGCCACAGAGTAGCGAAACCACCCATTTTGCTGATTTCCGTGTGCATAGTCCATGGAGTTTCAGTTTCGACGTCTATTTGCCAAAAAAATTCTTGGACGTCCATTAAGACCCTAGCTATGGATTCAGTTATCCTTGACGGCCAAAACGGTCCATTTACAAGGTCAAACAAGCCCCAAAAAAGTTAAATCTCCCATTTTGCGGATTTTCATGTACTATAGTTCACCATCTATTTTGGTGATTAGGAATTTCATAGAGTGTAATACAAATTTTGTGATGATCATAGAATACATAGATTACTCTAGCTCTTTCTCTTTTTTTTTGATGTTTGTTAATGAGTAGAAGTTTGTTGCATCATTAGGATTGACAAGCTAAGGCCTAGCCCCCTTGCTTGTACTTATTTTTATTGAGAATTTTTATTTGAATAAAAAACTATTATACGCGCTGTCTAGTGGTACAAAATAGAAGAAAAAAAAGTATTGTAATTTTTCGTCGAAGGGGTTCGGATGAACATCTAAGCTCCACCCTACCGATAGACCCTTAGTTTGATAAAAAAGACTAATTTCTAAATTAAATCTACCTATAGCACATAGATAAAAAAAAAAGAAAAGAAAAAAAAAGATAAAATTGGTCATTGGCATTTAGCAGGAAAGAAGGACTTAATGGACTCATATTCAAATGATTCATAGATTTTCAAATAGGCTAATGTGATATATTGACAGTAATAACTTCATTACCGTAGAATATAGATATATATCGAGGCAATTACTAGTGCAAAGTGTATTTTAACACCCTTATAAAATGTTTCTAAACTTATAGTGACATTGAATCTAATGAGAGTTAAATAATGCTAGTAAAGACTTTCCTACTCTTTGTTAGCATGCATACTAATTGCCGTTAAAATTGTTTTTGTTATACCGAATATAGCGGCAGTTGCAGATGTTGAAGAACCAATTGCAATATCTCAACAGTTGCCTGTACAACAAATTCATGTTCAAAGTTCAAAACATCCATAATAGCAAGTTTGAGTAGATAACAAAACACATTTACATACGGATTACTAAACACATATTTTGTGTTTGTAGTCGGCCCAACTTAGCTCTGCTTGTGTCGCGAGAGAATCAGCCGCGTCTTTCTTTGAGTCAGGAAATGGAGCTCTCAGTTCTTCCAATTTAGCTTCCAAGTGAGAAATTTCCGTAGCTAAATTCATTTGTTGTGCTTCGATCTCCTTCAAATTTTGGATGGAAGCATCGATTCCAACGAGAAAGTCTTTGATTCCAGTGTGAAGCTCCTGTTTTCTAATAATATCATCGACCAATATTACCTTCCTGGCACTCCCTTTGTAATACTCTTCCTTCTGCTTCTTTGCCTCCTGAAAATTTGCGAGTAGAGATGGAAGATTTCTTCTGAGTTCCTCCAAATTACGTGTTTTCTCAATCGAGAGATCAGGTGAGTCAGCATATATCGGTAGAGCAGCCTCTAAATATGAGTAGTTGTCCGGGAGAAGCACTTGTTCCAAAGGCATCATTAGTAGCTTCTGAACTTCAGTTTTAGCTTTCTCAAGTACTTCTGCTGAGTATTGTGCTGCAGGTGACTTGACATCGGACGATAAAGGTGCAACATCCTAGCAAATTATTTAAAAACTTAACGTCATTTATAACAAATGAACAAACATATTTTCTATAACAATGTGTTTTCATATGAATGTGTACTTACTTCATCAGCGACAGACTTCTCATAACGATTAACATATGAGTGACTTGAGCCAGGAACACCAGGAGAATGTCCGATATCCTGAAACAAGAAAGAAATGAGAGTAATATTAACTGACAAAAATTGCATTTCTAGACGAACAATTTGGCTTCAAGTATTTAACTTACATTTTTCGAGCCAGAGACCAGTTCCCTCTTTGAATTTTTCGAAGGCCTGCTATCTTTTTCTTGCTGCGAAATAGAGCCTACAAAAAAAAAATAGAATATTGATTTATGAGCAAGTGTCATGAAGGGTAAAAGTTTCGTATACAATACCTTTGTTCCTTCTCTTCTTGATTTCTTCCTCGCCGATAATCCTATTTAGGATCTGCTCAGTTGATTCCGTCTGTGTTCTACTTATGTAAGTAGACCACCACGACTCAAATGATGGCATACATATTGGATTAGGACGAAATTGGACAACTGAAAAATTTCTCTTCAGTTGATCGAACTTCGTATCCACTTCTCTAATGCCACTTTCTGAATTGAAAACAACCCTTTCAAGTGGTGAAGCGTTGAGTGACCGATGAGGAGGTAGAGGAACTGTCTGTTCAAGCCAAACTGCCGTGCAAACTGATTTGGTGAGTAATACTCCACTCCAGCTTTTCCAACACTTGAGTTCCCTAAAGCGAGACCATACTGGAGGTCTCGTGGAATAAGGAAGCTGGACCAGATAGCGTCTAGAGCTGCCTTACTAGATGGAATATGCTCCGCCAATTGCAGCCATCCTGGTGAATACGGAATGAACTGGCTCGGAGATACGGAGGAGCATGAGTAGAAGAAGGTAAAGCACTCTCGGAAACTGTTCTGTTTTAAATTCCCTTGAGCCAGGGCAATCCCAAAAGTCCTACAGTTCTTTGTATCGTAAGGCAACGGTCTATACTGTGGAAAGTAAGACTGCAGCCAGAGCTGTAGGATCCAGAAGGGCCCCCTGCATTACTAAATCCCCGGGTGACTACGCTTCTACAACCTCGGTATAGATGAGATAGTATGAAAGGAGCCAAAGCAACCTTTCTCCCTGAAGCAAGAGCTATGGCTAGTCGATCATACTCCTCCGCTACCACACGCGAACCAATGCAAAATACAAATTTGCAGAGCCACATATTGAGGAACGCCAAATGTTCCTCCTCAGTTACGTCCTCTCTTTGCATGTTCAGTTTGATGAACTTCTCATAGGATATTTTCTTACTCTTGCCCCACTTTTGACGCTGGATGTCCAGGACTGAGCTAATTGCCTCACCATGAGGCCTAATTCCTGTCAAAGCAGAAATGTCGAACACCGTTGGACTCATCATCCCAAAATTGAAATGGAATGCATTACGTGATGTAGACCAAAAGCACAGTGCAGCATACAACAAATCGCGGTCACATTGTATGTTGATTTTGGATAATTGTATTTGTTGAATGCCTTGAATTGGGCCCTTAATTATCTGTCAATTCTGTATTTTGGGCCCAAGCCTGTTAGGGCGTAGCTTAGCACTATATATAGACGCTATGGAAAACCCTATTCTGTAATTCTGTTTTTTGCCTCTCCATAATAAAACTGCTCCCCCTCTTCCCGTGGACGTAGCCAATTTATTGGTGAACCACGTAAATCTGTTGTCTTGTTTTTCACATTTATATTTTCTCGTATTATCTCGAATTCCGCATAACAAATTGGTATCAGAGCCTCTCGGTTAATCGGTGTTCTTGGAGAATTCGAGATGTCTGCTTTGAACGTTAAAATCAACAAATTCACAGGGAGGAAAAGTTTCAGTTTATGGCAGATCAAGATGCGGGCTTTGTTGAAACAACAAGGCTTCTGGGCGCCGTTGTCGAAAGACAAGAACGCCGTCGTTACTCCTGAGATGGCGATTCTGGAGGAAAAGGCGCACTCGACGATCATGCTGTATCTCGCGGATGACTTCATCACGGAGGTCTCGGATGAAGAGACTGCTGCTGGTCTGTGGTTGAAGCTGGAGAGTTTGTACATGACAAAATCTCTAACCAACAAGCTGCTTCTGAAACAACGTCTATTCGGTTTACGAATGGCTGAAGGTACACAACTCAGGGAACATTTAGAGCAATTGAATACTTTGTTATTAGAATTGCGTAATATCGATGTGAAGATCGAGGATGAAGATGCTGCCCTGATTCTGTTAGTATCTCTCCCAATGTCGTTTGAGAATTTTGTTCAATCGTTCATTGTTGGGAAAGATACTGTGTCGCTGGAAGAAGTCAGATCGGCCCTTCATAGCAGGGAATTACGGCATAAGGCTAACGGCACAAGTACGGACATACAGCCTTCCGGTCTGTTCACCAGTAGCGGAAAGGGAAGGAAAAACGGCGGAAAGAAAAATAAGCCGATGTCGAAGGGTGCAAAGCCGGATGATGTTTGTAATTACTGCAAGGAGAAGGGACATTGGAAATTTGATTGTCCAAAGAAGAAGAAGCAATCGGAAAAACAATCAGTTTCTGCTGCTGTTGCTGAAGAAGACACCAATTCTGAAGAAGACATTGCCCTAGTTACGGATGAGCACACTCATCATTCAGATGTGTGGGTTCTCGATTCTGGGGCATCCTATCACATCTGTCCTAGGAGAGAGTGGTTCACGACTTATGAGCAGGTAGACGGAGGCAGCATCTCGATGGCCAACAGTTCTATCTGCAAGGTGGTTGGGACAGGCTCGATCAAGATAAGGACACATGACGGTAGCTTCTGCACATTGAACAAGGTCAGGCACGTTCCATTGATGACGAAAAATCTGATATCTCTCAGTCTTTTGGACAGCAAGGGATTCATCTGGTCAGGAAAAGATGGAGTCTTGCGGGTCTGGAAGGGTTCAAATCTGATTCTGAAAGGTGTCATGCGTGGTACTTTGTATTTTCTACAAGGTTCCACGGTTACAGGTTTAGCCCATGTTGCATCGTCAGAAGTTCACCAGGAGGATATGACTAAGTTATGGCACATGAGACTTGGTCATATGGGTGAAAGAGGGATGCAAATTCTATCAAAGGAGGATCTACTTGCTGGTCATAAGGTTAAAAGCCTAGAGTTTTGTGAACATTGTGTCTTTGGAAAACTACATCACAACAAGTTTCCAAAGGCCATTCACAGAACAAAAGGTACACTTGATTATATCCATTCTGATTGCTGGGGTCCATGCCGTGTTGAGTCTTTGGGAGGCTGCAGATTTTTTGTGTCCATTATTGATGACTACTCAAGGATGACTTGGGTGTACATGATGAAGCATAAAAGTGAAGCTTTCCAGAAATCAAGGAGTGGAAAATTTTGATGGAAAATCAAACAGGGAAGAAGATCAAGAGGTTGCGAACTGATAATGGGCTGGAATTCTGCTGGTCTGAATTTGATAAATTCTATAAGGGTGAAGGGATTGCTCGACATCGTACAGTCAGAAATACACCACAGCAGAACGGTGTAGCTGAGCGGATGAATCAAACACTTCTGGAGAGAGCAAGGTGCATGCTCTCTAATGCTGGGCTAGATAGAAGATTCTGGGCAGAAGCGGTTAGTACAGCTTGCTACTTGGTTAATCGCGGACCACATACAGGCATACAGTGCAAGACACCTATAGAGATGTGGTCAGGAAAAGCTGCTGATTATTCAAATCTGAAAGCTTTTGGTTGTACGGCTTACTATCACGTCAGTGAAGGTAAGTTAGAACCAAGAGCTAAAAAGGGAGTATTTGTGGGCTACGGAGATGGAGTGAAAGGTTTCAGAATCTGGTCTCCAGCAGAAAAGAGGGTTATTATGAGCAGGAACGTTGTCTTAGATGAAAGTTCTCTGCTTAGAACCATTGTGAAGCCTACAACTACGTCAGAAACTGGGAGTCTTGATAAACAGGTGGAGTTTCAAGTCATTCAGAACGAGAGCGATTTGAAAGAACCTGAAGAGGAGGATCAAGAGCCACAGACAGAAACTGATATTCCAGAATCTATGCCATCAGATATCCATCAGAGTATAGCTCAAGATCGGCCAAGGAGGGTTGAAGTTCGGCCACCTACGAGGTATGGTTTTGAGGACATGGTGGGTTATGCACTGCAGGTTGCTGAAGAGGTAGATACATCTGAGCCATCTACTTACAAAGAAGCCATTTTAAGTCATGATTCTGAAAAATGGTTTGCTGCTATGGGAGATGAGATGGAGTCCCTACACAAGAATCAGACATGGGATTTGGTCATACAGCCTTCTGGGAGAAAGATTATTACTTGCAAATGGGTTTTCAAGAAGAAGGAAGGGATATCACCAGCAGAAGGAGTCAAGTATAAAGCCAGGGTTGTTGCCAGAGGTTTCAACCAAAGAGAGGGAGTGGACTACAATGAAATCTTCTCACCAGTGGTCAGACATACTTCCATCCGAATGTTACTAGCGATAGTTACACATCAGAATCTGGAGCTTGAACAACTTGATGTGAAGACAGCGTTTCTACATGGAGAGTTGGAAGAAGAGATATACATGACTCAGCCTGATGGTTTCCAAGTTCCAGGGAAGGAAAATCACGTCTGCAAGTTGAAGAAGTCCTTATATGGACTTAAGCAGTCTCCAAGGCAGTGGTACAAAAGGTTTGACAGCTATATGGTGAAGTTGGGCTATACTCGGAGCTCATATGATTGTTGTGTCTACTACAATAGGCTCAATGATGATTCATTCATCTATCTAGTGCTTTATGTAGATGATATGCTGATTGCTGCAAAGAAGAAGTATGACATTCAGAAGCTGAAGGGTTTACTTAGTGCTGAGTTTGAGATGAAGGATCTGGGAGCCGCTCGGAAGATTCTAGGGATGGAGATCATTAGAGTCAGAGAGAGAAGAAAACTTTTCTTGTCACAGAGAAGCTACATTCAGAAGGTCTTGGCGAGGTTTGGCATGTCTTCATCTAAGCCTATTGATACCCCCAGTGCTGCCAATATCCATCTCACTGCCATGTTCGCTCCACAGTCAGAAGAAGAGAAAGAGTATATGTCACGAGTCCCTTATGCCAGTGCCGTAGGAAGTTTGATGTATGCTATGGTCTGTACAAGGCCAGATTTAGCACATGCAGTCAGTGTAGTGAGCAGATTCATGGGACAACCAGGGAAAGAACATTGGCAGGCTGTGAAGAGAATTTTCTGGTACTTTAGAGGTACATCTGACGTTGGTCTCATTTATGGAGGTGATACTCAGTGCTTGGTTACTGGCTATTCTGATTCTGACTATGCTGGAGATGTTGACACAAGAAGATCGATGACTGGCTATATGTTTACCCTTGGAGGATCTGTCGTCAGTTGGAAGGCAACTTTGCAAGCTACAGTGACTTTGTCTACTACGGAAGCGGAGTACATGGCCTTGACAGAGGCTGCAAAAGAAGGGATTTGGCTGAAAGGGCTGATTAGTGATCTTGGTCTGCATCATGATCAGGCTACTGTGTATTGTGACAGTTTGAGCGCAATTTGTCTAGCCAAGGATCAAGTCCATCATGAGAGAACCAAGCATATTGACGTGAGGTATCATTTTCTGAGAAGTGAGAAGAGAATCAAGGTGAAGAAAGTAGGAACTGCTGATAATCCTGCTGATATGTTCACAAAGCCGGTTCCACAGAGCAAGTTTCAACACTGTTTGGACTTGCTCAACATCAGAAGCTGTTAATTGCCTTGCGGGGCAATTCTGAGGAAGAGGGGGAGGCCTGGCACTATCATAGTGCGTCTGAAGAATCTGTTTGGAGAATTCAAGTCAAGGTGGAGATTTGTTGAATGCCTTGAATTGGGCCCTTAATTATCTGTCAATTCTGTATTTTGGGCCCAAGCCTGTTAGGGCGTAGCTTAGCACTATATATAGACACTATGGGAAACCCTATTCTGTAATTCTGTTTTTTGCCTCTCCATAATAAAACTGCTCCCCCTCTTCCCGTGGACGTAGCCAATTTATTGGTGAACCACGTAAATCTGTTGTCTTGTTTTTCACATTTATATTTTCTCGTATTATCTCGAATTCCGCATAACAGTATTGTATCATATATGTCCGCCGTCCGCCAGGTCTCCCCCTTAACCCTCTCCATTCGGTCGACCCAACAGATCCATCCTTCCGTTGCAGTTGGCCATGAGTTCCACGTGTTTTTTTCCTGCCAACCAGGTTGCAGTGTGTGTAGAAGTAGCTTCTCCCCTTCTGCTAGGGGATAAAATGACTCGAGCTCCGAAGGAACTCCATCCTTGAAGCACGGGCCCAGCATAAACTCCGATGAACTTGTAGAATACGGAACAAAGACCTCAGGAAGTAGAATGTCACTGCTGAACTCCTTAATTATCTTCTCTATAGTTGTGGTGTGAAGCAAAGGTGGAAACCTGCATATGGTGAATCAAAGGTTACATTTGTGACCACTATAAACGTAAACGATTTAAAACAAAAGCAAGATTAGAAATATCAATACAGTAGTTGCGACTACATTAGCTTCCTAAGCTACACAATCACAATGTTATCAGCAGGAATCATTAATATATTTCACTCTTTTAACTTATTTAGACGCAAAGCTATAAGTCATCCTTTAAAGGCTCTTTCACTAATTGGTTTGACAAAAAAAACCCTGCTCCCTTCTCTGTTACTAGGACGACTTGAATGGCGAAGTAAAGTCTTCCATTGTTATGACAAAAAGTGAATGTTGATTGCTATTGAAAGATGGAACTTATATTGAATATATCAAGGTGATGCGAGGGAGATATTAGATGCAAAGGTATCAGGTGCAACAACTAGTCATGTGATTTGGTCCACAAATTCGTAACACAATGCAGCAAATTGTAGACAGTCAAACTACGAACTCAAGTGCTCAAGCAATTGTTCAAAAGGAGGTTCCATGTCTGAAAACTTTTGATGATCTTTCGATTAATATTGTGTACGAGATCAATCTAAAATGGTTATCTCTAATTACACCTTTTTGAGGAAGGTGAAGAAGAGGATGTGTTGGATCATTGTTTTGCAAATATAGCTAGGAATGCAAACTAGTTGTAATGGTAAGATGACTACGGAATTTGTTCCAGGCACCTATCGATGTGACTTGACAAAATAGAATCACATGACAGTGTCAACAACATCAACAAGATCCAATAAACGCAAGCAAAAGTTATAAACTCTAGGTTACCTTAGAAGAACATCCTACTTTTTTTAACTTCATCCATCTGTACAAGGAATTTTGAGGTTGATAACTCAATTTTCTACTTTCGCTTTATAACTTTACGTTACTCTTTAGCTGTTACTTTCTTCGTGGTAATTAAAAGTTGAGGTTCCTAACCTCATTACAATTTTCAGTGGATGTCTTCTTATCATCACTAGAAAATTATCACTACACAATTAATTCCTAATAAATACTGAGGCATGATACTAGAAATGCAGTTAACTTTTTTTTTCTTTTCAAATTCATAAGTTTTTATTAATTGCAGAACTTTGAGTCAAACAATTTAAAAGTTATTATGTATATATACTAAGTAGATTTTTGAGAATCATGTTCTCGTGAATGACTAGTTATATAATAAACGCAAAATTTGTAGAGGTCTTTAACCTTTGGGGTTAAAGTAGATGCTTTAGTGGCCTTACTCTTGAGTTACATTCCAATGTTCTCACATTCCATCACTAATTTCTTTCTTTATGTTGTTGAGTTAATAAGCTTTATTTATGTTGAGTTAATTAATGCAGCGTATTCGCCTAGATGCCTAGAAAAGAATGAGCTGAATATTTGATGCCACAATTTTCAACTAATATTCTATCTTTTCATATCTTGTCAACACACCTCAAATAGTCATCTATAATAAATGGTAATCAAGTCATTATTCACGTTTATGTTTGTTGATCATAGTAAACCAATTTTCTTTTAGATGAAAGGACGCATATTTGTGCTTTTTCAAGTCAAACACTGACAATATGGCGTTTGTGCCTAACTCCGTTGAGAGGGAATTATCCAAGAATAAAAAAGGTGTGCCTTCATTAACACAATATCTTTGTTATCTAAGCACTTAATTAGTCGCAATAGCACACAATTGTAATTTTGAACTCAAACACTACTACTTAAATAGAAAAAATTGAGTTATTCATACAAATATATTAACTAAGCACTTAGTCTCCATAGCAGTTTTCAAGATTTAAAAATAACTAAGCACCCATTATTTCAAAATCCAAAGCCCCTTGCTATTAGTACAATCCTTTGTACTATGTATCTAAGGGTCTATCTATAGGAGTACTTCAAGGTAAGGTGTCAAGGAATATGTCCTTTATAGCTGATTATGTTCTAATTGACATAACTTGTGCAAGAGTTAACATTAAACTGAAGAGATATGGAGACATGCCTTTTAATCTAAAAGATTCAGGTTGAACAGAACCAATCGTAAGTTCAATGACATAGCACATGAGACTAGTGTGGAAGTATCATATATTATTATAAGAGGGAACCAAAAAAGTTGAAAGTTGAATTACGATTTTACCCTTATTATAAATTAAAATGATATAAAAATATTTAATTATTTAATTTATATATTTAATTATATTATTTTAATAGAAATGTTAATGACTTTTGCACTTCTTTAGATTAATTCTTAATTAAAATATCTAATTTAATTTATCTTCCTTAAATATTTACCCTTTAAATAGATACATGTATATGGTTTATCTTCTAGATTAATTTATATTCTTAATTAATATTTGTTTTTAATTTTTGTAACACTTGACCTTTCAACTTTGTAAGTTAATCTTCATATTCCAAAGCTATATTTTTTCATATAAATACAATCTTTTAATATTATTTTTATAGAAAGATTTACATGTGATACAATTTTTTGTGTGTGGAAGACTAGAGAAGTTTTAATCAAGTGAAGAAAATTTCAAGGCAAGAGGATTTGTGTCAAGATTACAAGGCATAATGTGATTATAGGAATGAATGTTAATTACTAAAATATCGAAGTTTGATGTATTTATTTATTTTTACTTATTTGTCAAGATCAGAACTATGGTAAGACCCCTTCATTTATGTAGTTGAATATCACTTCCATTAACTTGTCTTCCAAATATTTTAATTTTTTATGGTCAAAAGTTGAATGTTAATTACTATAACTTTGTTTCTATTTGCATTATCAAGAAAAAACAGAAAAAAGATTGTCTTAGCATTTTTTCTATTTTTCGTTGGTTGCGTTATGCTAAACTTGCTCCTATATATGATACTTTTTCTTTGTATTTGTAATTTTGTTTTAAGAATATATTTGATTGAAGGGTGTATTTTTTGCTTTAGAAAATGAGACAAATACAATCATAAAAATAGTATATAAGACATGCAGAACAATTAATGCTTACAAGATATTCTAATTTCAAATATTAATAATTATATTTTTGCATTTTCAATTTTAAATATTTGTAAAGAATCATTCTTACATGGCTTGTGGATAAAATCTATAGTTTTTCGACAATTTTCATTAAAATTATCATGAGATTCAAATTCCAAAGTCGAAAAAATGATACACCAAATGCTTAAGAAGTTAGAAGATCTTTTTATCCTTTGACCAAATATTGCTCCTATTATTTTTTTAACAAAAAAATGTAAAATATATTTCAACAAACTTTTAATTGTAAGAATACTAATATTGTCATTTTGACTCTCCATTAAATTAAAATTTGATTTATTTAATTAATATTAATATTTTATTCATAATTTAAATATCAATCATTGCACTTTAAATCTTAGTTATTTTCTTCTAATAAGTTTTTTATTTATAAATTTTAATTACTTAATTGCATTCTACTTAATGAGAAAGGAGAATTTCATCTTTTATGAATAAATGTCAAACATTTTATCTTCTTGAAATGTAGAAATATTAATTTAATTTCACCATTTTTATGAGACAAAAAAGACATTTTAAGAAAGTTAATCATAAGATAGTGTGCCTCCATTTTTGTTTTTGCTACTTTATTTTATATTTTAAAACAAATATATAATTTATATATCAAAATTATAATAAAGGGAGGACTAAATGTAAAAAAAATTCTTCAAGTTAATTGTACATTACAAACATTTTTTTAAAAGTTAAATTGTTTATCGTTTTATTCATCGTTATGAAGTGACGTGCAACGCACGTGTCCATATACTAGTAACTTAATACACAAGAATACCAAAGAAGGAAAGTTAAAAGTATATATCTTAGATCTATTATCTAAGATGATGGGAGATTGACAACGATACACATCCTATTGGTGCTAGTTGGATGAGATTGAAGCTTCACGTGGAATCTTGTGTGATAATAAAATGGTGCAACCTAAGATTAAAAGCAAGTTCTACAAAGTGGTGGTTAGAACTACTATGATGTATGAGGCAAATTAAAGTGTTGGTGAGTCAAGAAATCTCATGTTTAGAAGATGAGGATGTTCTATTGTATGTGTTTTCATAGTAGGAGTGATTAGAAATGAAGATATCCAGGACAATGTGAGAGTGGTCTCTATGGAGGAGATGGAGGAAACAAGAGATATGGTTCGAGTAGTGGAGACATGATTAGGCAAAACATGACATAATTTCAGCTTACCGAGGACATGCTATTAGATATGATGCAGTGGAGGACACACCAACACAAATTAGGGTGGAAGATGATAGTAGATAGTAGAGTGATGTCTTACTTATCTTTTCATACTAGTAGTCATAGTATCACTAAGGGAGTTTCTTATTATATATTTTACTCACTTTGGTTATCATATTATTTTGTTATAATTATTTTTATTTGTCAATATACTTTGTCATTCTCTATCTAGTATTCTTCTACGATATCTTAATTCACACTTTTTCGTTTCATTTCATTTTCATTGTTCTTCTTCTTTTAAACCAATGGCCTATCAAAAAACCTATCTATCTCTTAGAAAACATTTGCATACTCGCAAATACAATTCTCTCAAGGTAAAGATAACATTTGCATACACTCTATTCTCTCCAAACCTCACTTATACAATTATACTTAATAAATTGTAATTGTATATGATGGTCTAAAACGACTTAACCTTTACAAAACTTGCATCATTTCACAAAAACTTTGTGAGAGACAATTTAGGTGGTTTTACTTTCTTTTTTTTTTGTTTGTCCAACAATGTCACTTTCTACTAAAATTTTCAATTTCAAAATTCTACCTAACAAATTTAAGACCTCAAAAATTTAAACCAATGCACTCAACTTTAATTTAAACCCACGGAATTCAAAACTTGATGTCTGTTTTTCAAAATTGAATTTTGAAGCTATGGTATGGACGTAGGTTTTACACTTCAATCTGTGATTAAAAAAATGTTCAAAGACCATAAACCATTCAAACTTTAACAATTTTCCCTTTTTTTGGAAATTTAGCAAGAAAGATTTGAAAAATACAGATTCAAGCGGAAGATCACAAAATGCAAGCACAACAAGGGGATCGTTAAGCAGTAGCTAAAACGCAAAGGAAGAAGATTGACTAACCTATAGGATACAGAGGGAAAATTGAGAATTGTTGTCAAAACACAGCCGCACAAAATTAGGGGGGAAAAGTGATAAGTAACAATCTTATATATATACTAGTTTTTGAGCACGTGCTTCGCACGTGTATTTCATGTGAATTTTTATACATAGTTAGAATGACTAAAATTTCATGGAAATATATATGTAAACTATAATGAATAATAAAATATAACAATTACAAAATAAGAATAAAGACTTACGACAATAAAATATTCATAGAAAACTAAATTAAGAAGTCTAAGAGAGAAAAAAAGACAAAGAAACAGAATATTTAAGAAAAAATACAATATAAACATTATTCTTATAAGATTGATGTAGATATAGATGAAAAAATAAATACAAAATTAGAACTCCCTGAGTTTTTATCGACTCCTTTCATATCCTATCAAAATTCAAGGGTTTTCATCATCTACTTTTATTATAAAATAAATCATAGCTTAATAATCTTGGTAGGGGTTTCATTAGATAAAGAAGTTGAATTTATATAAATAGAATAGAAGGAATATCAAAAGATATCTTAAAGTTTTTTTAGTTTAAATATTTGGAGGTTATGAATATGAAAAGATGAGAGTTATGAATATTAAGAGTGTAAAAGTTGAATAAGTAATTAGAAAATAATAATAATAAATAAATGAAGAACATGAAAAAAAAATAAAGTTAGCAAACCATGTAGAAAGAACAACTAAAGTTCTTATCATGTAATTAAGCATCAATGAATTTAAATTTGTGAAGGTAGAGTCATTCTTTCATAATAATCAAGAGGACATTATCAATGTGTGTCTCCATTTTGTAGATTTGCACCCTTTAAATTATTAAATTTCGTTATTTATCATGAAGGATAATACTTTATCCGCATCAATTATTTTATTCATGAGAGGGGTTAAGGAAAAAGTTATAAGAAGAGGAAAATTAAAGAAATTTAGGTAAATATTTTTTTTTAAAAAAATTATAATTATTATATACATATAGATTATAGATGATAAATATTAATAAATTAGAGATTTAATTAGAAGTTAATCTTAGGAAGTCTAAAAGTCAATTAACATTTAATTAAATTTATACAATCAAATATTTAAATATTTTATAACAATTTAATTTATAGAAAGGGTAAAACCGTAATTCAACTTTCAACTTTTTTGTTCATGCTTTTAGTAATACTAGTTCCAGGCACGTGCGTTGCACGTGTTCTCCAAGCTAAATTGCATGAATTTGTTGTAACGATGTGTTTATATGACCTCTTTGATATTAAAGACGAACAAACCACAAATATTGTGAAAGAAAAAATAATTATATGTTAAATGTGCGCACATTTTGATTTAGTAATTTACTGATAGAATAAAAATAGATCAACAAAAAAATAGTTACAAATTACACTAATTAATTAAGAAAAATATATAGAAAACTTTCACATATATAAGAAAATATTAGGCAAAATAGAAGGCATACCACTATATAAGAAAACTCACATATATAAGAAAACTTTCAAATTTTCTTTTCAAGAAAATCAAAAAAGTCTTTCTTTTGTAATGGAGGATATATGTATTTTTTCTTGTAAAGACGGTTTTAACTTAACTAAGAGAAAAGTAATTAATTAAATTGGACAATTTGAACTTAAACTTCATATTAGAATTAAAATGAATTAAATGAAAGAAAGTGAAGGATAGGAATCAAAGTCTCAAACATCTTTACATATTTCGTAGCTAGAGACTTTTAGTAGATGAATATGGTCAATATATTAAATTAAGTGTATTTAATTATTAAGTAACCCTTCAATTTCATCAAGTTTATAGGATTATTCTAGTAATCCAACCTTAACTTTGTTGCTTCACACTTTTAATAGAACTAATATGAACAATGTGAAAGAAAAAAGTAGTAACAATGTGAAAGAAAAAGAGATGACAACTTTCTTTATTCTCTTCCAATCATTCAAAATCTCTTCGATGGGATATAATTGAGGGACTCAAAGGATTGTCACGAATATGTCATTAACTCATTCCATGGATGAAAGGTGAAAGTAACAAGTATATTATTAATGAACATCAACAAATGTATAATATCTTCATTTCTAATATAATAACACAAAATAAAAATTCCACTTAAAACACACAGAAGAAAAATCTTAGTTGATTTTAGTTAATCTACAATAAAATTATCAAACTAATATTAAGATACAATGAATGAAGAGAAGTAGCTATCTAAAAACTAAGACAACATATATCATGACATAATTTACAGACTGAAAAATTAGTGAAGCACACAATGGTATTTATAGCCAAGATATATAAAAACTCAAAAGTCAAGTTAGAAAAAGATCATTAAAATATCATTAAATCTCTTTGTTAAAGAAGTGAAAGGACACTTTATATTTTATTCTTTAAAAATGGTTAGATTTCCAAAACTATTAAAATCCTAATTCGTAGTTTTTCTGTAAAGTTAAAACGAATGACTATAAGTTTTCAACATATGTACTAATACACATAAAAGAATATTAAGAACCAATTTTGAAATTGTTAAAACAATTATTGTATTGTAGTCAATATGATACTTAGCATTTATTTAAACATATATTTACATTTTTTTACACAAATTATTAAAGAAGTATTTTCTTTATTTAAAGATAAAAATGTTTAATTAATTATATTAGATGAATTTAATTAAATATTTTATAGCCTTTTCATTTAGTGTAGGGGTAAAACAGTAATTCAACTTTTCACTTTGGAGCTTCCCACTTATAATAATATATGATATGATATGATATAAGCACACACGTGTAAGCATTAACAAATTAAAAAACATTAATAAATATTTAAATTTGTTGCATGAAATGTTAGGTAGGTATGGTATGGCATTAGTAAATTGAGAAAAAAATACATCAATAGATATTTAAATTTGTCGTGTGATATGATAGGTAGGTTTTAGTATGTTAAAAAATACATTGATAAATATTTAAATTAGCCGCGTAAAATGTTAGATAGGTATTAGTAAGTTAAAATATATTTACCGATATTTAAACTTTAAAATATACTAACAAATACTTAAACTTGCCGCGTGAAATCTTATTTTTACCTGATCAAGAATTGAGCAGATTGACTGCAAGGAGAATCGATCCCGCGTCAAGCACCAAGTTCAGTTATGAGTCTTCATCTATCAATTTGTTATATGATTAATGAATTTTTAATATAATACAAAGTTCAGACAAAATTTACTAAGTTTCTGAGAATCCTAACATGATACCATGGATTCTTCCTGTTTAAAATTTGAAAAGGAAGAAGATAAATCATATGACTGAACAAGCATATTTAACCTTCAATTACTTGAAAAATACTTTTAGTCTCTTCTCTTATAACTATAGACGAATTTGCAAAATGTTGTTTCATAATTTAAGTATCCATGTGAAATATCAAACTTGTAATGCTACTCTATAATTGCAGGGCAATATCCTTCTAAAAAAAATCTAAATATATATTTTGTTGGTTTAGAAGAGCAATCTTTTTAAGTTCTTCGATTCGTATAAGGAAATTTGAGGTTGATAACTCAATTTTCTTCTTTCGCTTTATAACTTTGCATTACTTATGCACCCTCATATATAATGTCATCGTACAATTTATCTATGATGGCCATAAAATACCTAATTTTTTCTAGCTCTTATTTTATCGTTATTAAATGTAGAGTTTCCAACCCTCGTTACTACATTAGCTTCATAAGTTAAACATACTTAGTAAGTAGTCATAAATACTTTTAGTAATAAGTAAATCAGAATTCACTCTTTCAACTTTTTTAGACGTAAAGCTATAAGTTATCCTTTAAGGTTTTTTAACTAATTGGTTTGTCACAACAAAAAAAAAACCTTTTCCCTTCTCTCTTACTAAGACGATTTGAATGGCGAAGTAAAGTCTTCCATTTTAGTTAATGTTGATGCTATTGATAAAGAATGCAACAAAAAATCAAGAAAATTAGATGGAACTTTATAAAAATATCAAGGTGATGCAAGGAAGAAATTAGATGCAAAGTGAGTTTGGTGCACACATTAATCCTCGGGACAATGTGAGATTGGTCTCGGTGGAGAAGACGGAGGAAACAAGACATGTGGTTCGGGTATGTGGAGACATGATTAGACAAAAGATGACGCAATTTCAGCTTATCGAGTACATGCCATTAGATAGGATGTTGTGGAGGACACACAAACACATATTAGGGTGGAAGATAAGTAAATAGTAGAGTGTTGTCTCACTTCTTTTTCTCATATTAGTAGTCGTAGTATTACTAAGGGAATTTCTTGTCTTTCGATGTATGTTATTTTATTGCACTTCAATTATCATATTATATTGTTATAATTATCTTTATTTTTCAATATACTTTGCCATCTTTCTATAGTATTCTTCTACTACTTCTTCACAATTTTTCGTTTCGTTTCATTTCCATTTGTTCTCTCTCTTTTTGAGTCAATGATCTATCAAAAAATACTTTGTCCTTGACTATTGAAGCTATGGAAATCTAGTAATAGAGCGTCGTCTCACTATTTTTTTCATACTAGTTGCCAGTCGTAATACTCAAGGAGTTGTTTTATTGCATTTAAATTACCATATTATTTTGTTGTAGTTATGTTATTTTTCAATATGCCTTGTCATTCTCCTCTAGTATTTTGCTACGATTTCATCGCACTTTTTCGTTTCGTTTCATTTCATTTCTTCTTTTTTCTTTGAGCCAATGCTCTATCGAAACAATGTGTTTATACCTCCCATATAAAAGTAACATCGTACACTCTATTCTCCTCTAACCTCACTTGTAGAATTACACTAGATATATTATCATTCTTACAGTATCCAATGGTCCATGCATTATTAAAGAAAAACTTAACCTGTACAAAGCTAACATCATTTTACAAAAACTTGAGACCCATTTGGACATAAGATCAAAATATTATATTACTTCATAATTAAACAAAACTCTATTTGTCCCAGTTTAGGTGTCTTACATTTTTTTGGGTCTGTTAATGAGTTGAATCCCTTCTAGATTTAACAAAATTTTCAAGTTCAACATTTTACATTGCAATCTAAGATCTCAACAATTTAATCAATACACACATTTTTAATTAATCCCACAAAATTTAAGAAAGATTAAAATCTACTAACCTAACAAGAGAGGATTGAGAAATGTCGTTAATTGATATAAGCACACACAGGTTAATTAATTAACTGAAATTAATGTGACATAACACATTGATTTTCTAGGTTTATCAAATTACATCGATAAATATTTAAATTTGTTATGTAAAATGTTATGTAGGTATTAGTAAGTTAAAAATAATATATTAATAGATATTTAAATTTTTCGTCTGATATGTTATGTATGTAGGTATTTGTACATTAAAAGACTATCTATTTACTGATATTTAAATTTATCGTGTGAAATGTTAAATAGGTGTTAATGAGTTAAAATATATTAACAGATGTCTAACTTGTCGAGTGGAATCTTATTTTTACTTAATAATGAATTGAGCATTAAGACTCTAAGGAGAATCGACCTCAATGTATTATATTAAGGTTCACAAAAATTTAGTGGGTTTTTGAAAATTCTTATTTGATACCATGGATCCATTTGTGTTTAAAATTCGGGGGGAAAAAAAACAGTCATATTTAACCTTCCATTACTTGAGATTTACTTTTGATCTCTTTATATAATATAGACGAATTTTCAGAATGTCGTTTTATTATTTAATTATTCATGTGAAATCTTATACTTGCATTGCTACTCCATTATTTGGGGCAATACCCTTCTACAAACAATTCAAATAAAAGATATTTCTCATGTAAAAGTAATCAAAAAGACATTTTTTAATTAGTGAAGAAATGAATTAAAGGTCCCTCGAAAGTCGAAAGGTTTTCTTTTAAAATAAGTCAGAAAATGTTTTTATAAATAAATGACTATTGAATGTATGTAAATTTTAATAATAATAATAATAAAAATAACCAGATAATTAATTTTAAACATAATTAGATCCCATTATATATTGTACTCAAATTTACATAGGTCAACAAATACACAGTTCAAGAGAAAGGCGAAAGGCCATTATCTAGTTCTTGGTAAGTTTAATACTCTTATCTATTTTTCCAGAAATGTTCTCTTTTTCTCGCTTCTTATTGATCTTTTTGGATATTAGATCAATTTGGTGTGTGTGGGGTGGGTGTGTAGGCCGCAGAGGCGGAGCAAGAATTTTTGTAAGAGTTTAAAATCTGTAGAAAACAGACACATAGAGTAATCAAAGAGGGATCAACATCAACAATTTATACATATAAAATTATTTTAACCATATATAAATAATATAACTTTTCACCGAAGATCCCTTCATACAAGGTAGCTCCACCCCTTGTGTGTGTGGGGGGGAGGAGGGGGGGCGCTAATATCTGCTTGTGTGGTCTGCGGAGGGTAAGATTTAGGTAGGTCTTTACTTTGTGGGGTGTGTGAGATAAAAGAGGATGTCACTACAACAAAATGATCATTAGCGAAATTAATTCTTAATTGCCGCTAAATATGTATTTTTAGCGGTAATTGTCACTCCTTGTATATGTCTCTAAAGCCTTTAGCGATAATGACACTAAATAATGCTGGTAAAGGATTTAACACTCTTTATTTATGTCAATTTTTAATGCCGCTAAAAGTTTTTTTTGTTGTAGTGTGTTATCAATAGACTGAGGCGGAACTAGAATTTTTACCAGTCAATGGTTTAAAATATGAATAACTAACTACACGAATCAGCTAAAGAGGGTTCAAATATACTGTATATATATAAAAAAAAAATTAGTCATGTATAACTAGTGTAATTTTCCTTTGAAGGATTCAAATGAATCACCTCGACCTAAATTGGCTCCTCCCATGCCGATAAACCCGTTAAATAACAACATATCACATGCAATTCCACTAGTGGGCTCTTGGGAGGGTAAGATACCCCTACCTTTGTGGGGGTGTGAGGTAGAAAATACTTGTTTCTGGTAGATTCTCGGCTAAGAAGACAAATTTGAAGCATGGAAGCAAGAAAATACAACAACAAAATAATAAGCTACGATCAACATATTGTAGTTTTATATAGAAGAAAAGGAAACAAAACAGGAACAACATTCTCGATTGACTATCTACTAACCTTCTAGACAAATGATTGATCCTCAACCTCCATACCTCAAATCAGGAAAATCTCACATATTTTCGATTTTCATGTGCAATATTTCACCATCTTTTTTGGTGATTCGGTATTTCGACGTCATTTTTAACAAAAATTTTCGTGGACATCCGTTTAGACCTTAGATATGGAGAATTTGTCCTTGACAGGCAAAACAACCCATTTCTAAGGCAAAACGAGCCTTGGAACAGGTAAACCCGTGTTTTCCCCATTTTCGTGTTTTATAGTTCACCTACTTTCTTGGTGTTTAAGAATTCCGACTTCATTTTTGCCGGAATTTTCGTGTACATGTTTTTAGACCTTATCTATGAAGGGAGGTTGACCTAACGTCAAATACGATCTATTTAAAAGGCCAAACAATCCCCGAAGTAAGTGAACCCCTATTTTGCTGATTTTTTTGTGGACGTCCCTATGGAGCTAGTTGGCCTTGACGAACAAAACGACCAATTTAGAAGGTCAAACGAGCCTTAAAGAAGGTAAACTTCTTTGTTTGATAATTTTTATATGTTGTAGTCTATCGATTTTTGGTGATCCGGAATTCCCTCGTCATTGTTGCTAATTTTTTTGTGGATGTCTTTTAAGATCTAAGATATGGAATTAGTTATCCTTGATGGTCAAAACGACCCATTTTAAAGTTCAAACTAGTCACGGAGTAGGTAAACCCCTCATTTTATTGATCTTTTGTGCTATAGTCCATGGATTTTCGGTGATCGAGAATTTCGACGTCATTTTTGCTGGAATATTTTGTAGACGTCTGTTATAACCTTAAATATAAGGCCAGTTAGCCCTAACGGCCAAACAACTCAGTTACATGATCAAACAATCCCCAAAGTAGGTAAATCCCCCATTTTGCAAATTTTCATGTGTTATAGCTTACCATCTTTTTTGGTTATCCAGAATTCTTATGACATTTTTAATTAAAAAAAATAATAGACGTTCGTTAAGAACTTACATATAGAGCAGTTGTCCCTGACAGCCAAAACGTCCCATTTACAAGGTCAAACAAGCCTCAAAGCAGATAAATCTCCTATTTTTGACAATTTTTGTGTGCTATACTCCATGCATTTTTGGTGGTCCGGAATTTCGATGCTATTTTTGCCAAAAACTTTTGTAGACGTTTGTTAAGCCCTTAGTTATGGAATCAATTGTCTCTAACGGCCAAAACGATCCATTTTCAAGGTCAAATGAGCCACTGAGAAGGTAAACACCACATTTTGCCAATTTTTGTGTACTAGTCCATGAATTTTTGATGATCCAGAATTTTCACGTCATTTTTGCAAAAAATATTCGTGGACAACCATTGAGACCTTAGGTATTGAGTCAATTATTATTGACGGCCAAAATGGCCCATTTATAAGGTCAAACGAGCCCAAAACTGGCCAATTCCTCATTTTATAATTTTCATGTGCTATAGTTCACCATCTTTCTTGGTGATCCAGGTTTCAATGACATTTTTGTCAAAAATTTTCGTAGACATCCGGTAAGAACTTAACTATGAAGCCAATTTACCGTGACAACCAAAACGATCCATTTTCAAGGTCAAACGAGCCCCGAAGCAAGTAAACCCCTCAGTTCACCGATTTTCATGTGATATAGTTCTCCATCTTTTTTGGTGACCCAAAATTCCAACGTCATTTTTTCTAAAATTTATAATGTACATCATTGAAGACCTTAGTTATAGAGCCACTTGACCCTAACGTCCAAAACGACTCATTTACAAGGTCAAACGTGCCCAAAGCAGGTAAAACCCCCTATTTTTCTGATTTCGTGTGTTATAGTTCACATCTTTTTGGTGATCCAGAATTTCAATGTCATTATTGTCAAACATTTTTGTGGATGTGTTTTAAGACCTTATCTATGGATTTAGTTAGCCATGACGACCAAACGACCCATTTACAAGGTCAAATGAGTCTCAAAGCAAGTAAACCCCCATTTGATTATTTTCACGTGCTATAGTCCATGCATTTTTGGTGTTCCAAAATTAAAATGTAATTTTTGCAAAAACTTTTCATGGACGTCCCTTAAGACTTTACCTCTGAAGTAGTTAGCACCGACGACCAAAACGACCAATTTTCAAGGTTAAATGAGTCACGAAGTAGGTAAAACCCCTATTTTGCCAATAATCTTTCCTATCATCCATGATTTTTTGGTGATTCAGAATTCTGATGTCATTGTTTGCAAAAATTTTTTGAACATATGGAAAATAAAGAAACCATACAAATAAAATATGAAAACATAATTTTATTGATTAAGATAGCGGGTACAATTCTGTTGATCTCTTGATTCTACTCTCCTAGGATTTATCCATGATTCGAGCCGTTGGTAGCGTATTTCTCGAACTAGGATGATTTAGATTTGAACTCTCTATACGAATAATTTATCAATTTGCAGATTATTCGAGATCTTGATCTCTTTATGGAATTTCTGAGATGCTTTTAACGGAATTTAGTACCCTTTATATAGGCATGAACTAGGGTTTAGCGTTGAGTAACCTCCAAGAATCCTTATTTGAGTTGAACACAGTTTGTAGATTCCTAACTCGAATTGAACGCATCTTGTAGAGTCCCACAAAATTTTAATGTCTACAAATGCCCCCTTGCTTCAAGGCTTGACGGAGGGTAGACTTGTGAAACTCAAAGACGAAGCTTGAAGTACTAATTCTTCCACCTTTGCAGCTACAAATTTTAAGATTTAAGAGAGAAGATATGAAGGGTAAATTTGGTCCCACTAGGCATGCCAATTTGTTTGCAACAAATTTCCAACATCAAGAAAATAAACAAACCATACAAATAAAATATGAAAAAGCATAATTTTATTGATTAAGATAGCGGGTACAATTCTGTTGATCCCTTGATTCTACTCTCCTAGGATTTATCCATGATTTGAGGGCCGTTAGTAGCATATATCTCAAACTAGGATGATTTAGATTTGACCTCTCTATATGAATAAACCATCAATTTGCAAATTATTCGAGATCTTGATCTCTTTATTGAATTTTCGAGATGCCTTTTAAGGGAATTTAGTACCCTTTATATAGGCATAAACTAGGGTTTAGGAATGAGTAGCCTCCAAGAATCCTTATTTGAGTTGAACACAATTTGTAGAGTCACAACTCGAATTGAACGCATCTTGTGGAGTCCCACAAAATTTTAATGTCTACAGTCATTTTTGTCTAAATTTTAACACCTTATCTATGGATCTAGTAAGACTTGACGTAAACAATGTCTCATTTACGAGGTTAAACGAGCACCAAAGCAGGTAAATCTCCCATATTTCTGATTTGCATGTGCAATAGTTCACCATCTTTTTGGTGATCCGGCATTGCAATGTCATTTTTGCCGACTTTTATGTGCTATAGTCCATGGATTTTTGGTAATGCGTAATTCGAACAACATTTTTGTAAAACACTTTTGTAGATGTTTTTAAGACTTTAGTTATGAAGCTAATTATGCTGAAGGCCAAACAACCCATTTACAAGGTCAAACAAAACCCCAAAGTAGGTAAATCCCCCATTTTGCCAATTTTTATGTGCTATAATTTACCATCTTTTTTGGTGATTCGGAATCACGATGTCTTTTTTACCTAAATTTTTGTGTGGACGTCTGTTAAGACCTTAGCTATGGATCCAGTTGGCCTTGACGGCCAAAATGACCATTTTCAAGGTCAAATAAGTCTCGGAGCAAGTAAACCCCCCATTTTGCAGATTTTCGTGTGCTATAGTTCACCATCTTTTTGGAGATCCGGAATTCGACGTCATTTTTTGCCAAAATATCTCATGGAACTACTTTAATACCTTAGTTATGGATCTAGTTGTCCATGACATCCAAAACGACCCATTTACAAGGTCAAATAAGCCCCAAAGCAGGTAAACCCCTCATTTTGCCGATTTTTGTGTGCAATAGTTCCCCTTGTTTTTTGGTGATCTAGAATTCTGACATTGTTTTTGCTGAAACTTTTTGTGGACATCCTTTAAGACCTTAGCTATGGATCCAGTTTTCTTTGAAGACCAAAATGGCCCGTTTAAAAGGTTAGACGAGCCACAAATCAGGTAAATCCCCCATTTTGATGATTTTCGTGTGCTCTGGTCCTTGGGTTTTTTGTGATCTAGCATTCGATGTCATTTTGCCAAAAAATTTCATGGACATTCATTAAGACCTTAATATGGAGAAAATTGCCCCTGACTGCCATTACGACCCATTTCAAGGTCAAACAAGCCACGAAGCAGGTAAAACCTTCATTTTACCGAGTTTCGTGTGCTACATACAATCCATGAATTTTTTGTGATAAGGGATTCCGATGTGATTTTTGCTAAAATCTTTCGTGGACGTCTGATAAGACCTTAGCTATTGAGCTAGTTATCCGTGACGGCCAAAACGGTCCATTTACAAGGTCAAACTAGCCCCAAAGGAAGTAAATCCTCCTCCATTTTCCCGATTATCGTGTGCTATAGTTCACCAATTTTTTTGGCGATCTGGAATTCTGGTGTCATTTAAAGGTCAAACGAGCCACGGAGTAGGTAAACCCCCCAGATTTTCGTGTGATATAGTCCATGGATTTTTGTGATTTGAAATTTCGCGTTATTTTTGCTGAAATCTTTTGTGGACGTATGATAAGAGCTTAGCTATTGAGCTAGATAGCTTTGACGTCCATAACAACCTATTTACAAGGTCGAACGAACCCAAAGCAGGTAAATCCTCAATTTTGCCAATTTTTATGTGTTATGATTACTATCTTTTTTGGTGATTTGAAATTTTGATGGTATTCTTGCCAAAATATTTCGTGGACATCTGTTAAAACCTTAACTATTAAGCCAG
>JAKWIX010000152.1:0-71311 GCA_027704785.1 Solanum chmielewskii | reverse complement strand
ACACGAAAATCGTCGAAATGAGGCGTATGCTCGCTTCGGGGCTCGTTTGACCTCCAAATGGGCCGGACAAGCCGTGATGGCCAACCGTATGCATAGACAGGTCTTGACGGACGTCCACAAAAAAATTTGGCATTTTTTGACGTCGGAATCCGGATCACCCAAAAAATGGTGTGCTATAGCACACGAAATCGTCGAAATGAGGCGTATGCTCGCTTCGGGGCTCGTTTGACCCTCCAAATGGCCGGACAAGCCGTGATGGCCAACCGTATGCATAGACAAGGTCTTGACGGACGTCCACGAAAAATTTGGCATTTTTGACGTCGGAATCCGGATCACCCAAAAATGGTGTGCTATAGCACACGAAAATCGTCGAAATGAGGTTATGCTCGCTTCGGGGCTCGTTTGACCCTCCAAATGGGCCGGACAAAGCCGTGATGGCCAACCGTATGCATAGACAAGGTCTTGACGGACGTCCACGAAAAATTTGGCATTTTGACGTCGGAATCCGATCACCCAAAAAATGGTGTGCTATAGCACACAAAATCGTCGAAATGAGGCGTATGCTCGCTTCGGGGCTCGTTTGACCCTCCAAATGGGCCGGACAAGCCGTGATGGCCAACCGTATGCATAGACAAGGTCTTGACGGACGTCCACGAAAAATTTGGCATTTTTGACGTCGGAATCCGGATCACCCAAAAAATGGTGTGCTATAGCACACGAAAATCGTCGAAATGAGGCGTATGCTCGCTTCGGGGCTCGTTTGACCCTCCAAATGGGCCGGACAAGCCGTGATGGCCAACCGTATGCATATACAAGGTCTTGACGGACGTCCACAAAAAATTTGGCATTTTTGACGTCGGAATCCGGATCACCCAAAAAATGGTGTGCTATAGCACACGAAATCGTCGAAATGAGGCGTATGCTCGCTTCGGGCTCGTTTGACCCTCCAAATGGGTCGGACAAGCCGTGATGGCCACCCGTAGCATAGACAAGGTCTTGACGGACGTCCACGAAAAAATTTGGCATTTTTGACGTCGGAATCCGGATCACCAAAAAATGGTGTGCTATAGCACACGAAAATCATCGAAATGAGGCGTATGCTCGCTTCGGGGCTCGTTTGACCCTCCAAATGGGCCGGACAAGCCGTGATGGCCAACCGTATGCATAGACAAAGTCTTGACGGACGTCCACGAAAAAATTTGGCATTTTTGACGTCGGAATCCGGATCACCCAAAAAATGTTGTGCTATAGCACACGAAAATCGTCGAAATGAGGCGTATGCTCGCTTCGGGGCTCGTTTGACCCTCCAAATGGTCCGGACAAGCCGTGATGGCAACCGTATGCATAGACAAGGTCTTGACGGACGTCCACAAAAAAATTTGGCATTTTTGACGTCGGAATCCGGATCACCCAAAAATGGTGTGCTATAGCACACGAAAATCGTCGAAATGAGGCGTATGCTCGCTTCGGGGCTCGTTTGACCCTCCAAATGGGCCGGACAAGCCGTGATGGCCAACCGTATGCATAGACAAGGTCTTGACGGACGTCCACGAAAAATTTGGCATTTTTTGACGTCGGAATCCGGATCACCCAAAAAATGGTGTGCTATAGCACACGAAAATCGTCGAAATGAGGCGTATGCTCGCTTCGGGGGCTCGTTTGACCCTCCAAATGGGCCGGACAAGCCGTGATGGCCACCGTATGCATAGACAAGGTCTTGACGGACGTCCACGAAAAAATTGGCATTTTTGACGTCGGAATCCGGATCACCCAAAAATGGTGTGCTATAGCACACGAAAATCGTCGAAATGAGGCGTATGCTCGCTTCGGCTCGTTTGTGACCCTCCAAATGGGCCGGACAAGCCGTGATGGCCAACCGTATGCATAGACAAGGTCTTGACGGACGTCCACGAAAAAATTTGGCATTTTTGACGTCGGAATCCGGATCACCCAAAAAATGGTGTGCTATAGCACACGAAAATCGTCGAAATGAGGCGTATGCTCGCTTCGGGGCTCGTTTGACCCTCCAAATGGGCCGGACAAGCCGTGATGGCCAACCGTATGCATAGACAAGGTCTTGACGGACGTCCACGAAAAATTTTGCATTTTTGACGTCGGAATCCGGATCACCCAAAAATGGTGTGCTATAGCACACGAAAATCGTCGAAATGAGGCGTATGCTCGCTTCGGGGCTCGTTTGACCCTCCAAATGGGCCGGACAAGCCGTGATGGCCAACCGTATGCATAGACAAGGTCTTGACGGACGTCCACGAAAAAATTTGGCATTTTTGACGTCGGAATCCGGATCACCCAAAAAATGGTGTGCTATAGCACACGAAAATCGTCGAATGAGGCGTATGCTCTATCTTCGGGGCTCGTTTGACCCTCCAAATGGGCCGGACAAGCCGTGATGGCCAACCGTATGCATAGACAAGGTCTTGACGGACGTCCACGAAAAAAATTTGCATTTTTGACGTCGGAATCCGGATCACCCAAAAATGGTGTGCTATAGCACACGAAAATCGTCGAAATGAGGCGTATGCTCGCTTCGGGGCTCGTTTGACCCTCCAAATGGGCCGGACAAGCCGTGATGGCCAACCGTATGCATAGACAAGGTCTTGACGGACGTCCACGAAAAAATTGGCATTTTTGACGTCGGAATCCGGATCACCCAAAAAATGGTGTGCTATAGCACACGAAAATCGTCGAAATGAGGCGTATGCTCGCTTCGGGGCTCGTTTGACCCTCCAAATGGGCCGGACAAGCCGTGATGGCCAACCGTATGCATAGACAAGGTCTTGACGGACGTCCACGAAAAATTTGGCATTTTTGACGTCGGAATCCGGATCACCCAAAAAATGGTGTGCTATAGCACACGAAAATCGTCGAAATGAGGCGTATGCTCGCTTCGGGGCTCGTTTGACCCTCCAAATGGGCCGGACAAGCCGTGATGGCCAACCGTATGCATAGACAAGGTCTTGACGGACGTCCACGAAAAAATTTGGCATTTTTGACGTCGGAATCCGGATCACCCAAAAAATGGTGTGCTATAGCACACGAAAATCGTCGAAATGAGGCGTATGCTCGCTTCGGGGCTCGTTTGACCCTCCAAATGGGCCGGACAAGCCGTGATGGCCAACCGTATGCATAGACAAGGTCTTGACGGACGTCCACGAAAAATTTGGCATTTTTGACGTCGGAATCCGGATCACCCAAAAAAATGGTGTGCTATAGCACACGAAAATCGTCGAAATGAGGCGTATGCTCGCTTCGGGGCTCGTTTGACCCTCCAAATGGGCCGGACAAGCCGTGATGGCCAACCGTATGCATAGACAAGGTCTTGACGGACGTCCACGAAAAATTTGGCATTTTTGACGTCGGAATCCGGATCACCCAAAAATGGTGTGCTATAGCACACGAAAATCGTCGAAATGAGGCGTATGCTCGCTTCGGGCTCGTTTGACCCTCCAAATGGGTCGGACAAGCCGTGATGGCCAACCGTATGCATAGACAAGGTCTTGACGGACGTCCACGAAAAAATTGGCATTTTTGACGTCGGAATCCGGATCACCCAAAAAATGGTGTGCTATAGCACACGAAAATCGTCGAAATGAGGCGTATGCTCGCTTCGGGGCTCGTTTGACCCTCCAAATGGGTCGGACAAGCCGTGATGGCCAACCGTATGCATAGACAAGGTCTTGACGGACGTCCACGAAAAATTTGGCATTTTTGACGTCGGAATCCGGATCACCCAAAAATGGTGTGCTATAGCACACGAAAATCGTCGAAATGAGGCGTATGCTCGCTTCGGGGCTCGTTTGACCCTCCAAATGGGCCGGACAAGCCGTGATGGCCAACCGTATGCATAGACAAGGTCTTGACGGACGTCCACGAAAAAATTTGGCATTTTTGACGTCGGAATCCGGATCACCCAAAAAATGGTGTGCTATAGCACACGAAAATCGTCGAAATGAGGCGTATGCTCGCTTCGGGGCTCGTTTGACCCTCCAAATGGGCCGGACAAGCCGTGATGGCCAACCGTATGCATAGACAAGGTCTTGACGGACGTCCACGAAAAATTTGGCATTTTTGACGTCGGAATCCGGATCACCCAAAAATGGTGTGCTATAGCACACGAAAATCGTCGAAATGAGGCGTATGCTCGCTTCGGGGCTCGTTTGACCCTCCAAATGGGCCGGACAAGCCGTGATGGCCAACCGTATGCATAGACAAGGTCTTGACGGACGTCCACGAAAAAATTTGGCATTTTTGACGTCGGAATCCGGATCACCCAAAAAATGGTGTGCTATAGCACACGAAAATCGTCGAAATGAGGCGTATGCTCGCTTCGGGGCTCGTTTGACCCTCCAAATGGGCCGGACAAGCCGTGATGGCCAACCGTATGCATAGACAAGGTCTTGACGGACGTCCACGAAAAAATTTGGCATTTTTGACGTCGGAATCCGGATCACCCAAAAAATGGTGTGCTATAGCACACGAAAATCGTCGAAATGAGGCGTATGCTCGCTTCGGGGCTCGTTTGACCCTCCAAATGGGCCGGACAAGCCGTGATGGCCAACCGTATGCATAGACAAGGTCTTGACGGACGTCCACGAAAAAATTTGGCATTTTTGACGTCGGAATCCGGATCACCCAAAAAATGGTGTGCTATAGCACACGAAAATCGTCGAAATGAGGCGTATGCTCGCTTCGGGGCTCGTTTGACCCTCCAAATGGGCCGGACAAGCCGTGATGGCCAACCGTATGCATAGACAAGGTCTTGACGGACGTCCACGAAAAAATTTGGCATTTTTGACGTCGGAATCCGGATCACCCAAAAAATGGTGTGCTATAGCACACGAAAATCGTCGAAATGAGGCGTATGCTCGCTTCGGGGCTCGTTTGACCCTCCAAATGGGCCGGACAAGCCGTGATGGCCAACCGTATGCATAGACAAGGTCTTGACGGACGTCCACGAAAAAATTTGGCATTTTTGACGTCGGAATCCGGATCACCCAAAAATGGTGTGCTATAGCACACGAAAATCGTCGAAATGAGGCGTATGCTCGCTTCGGGGCTCGTTTGACCCTCCAAATGGGCCGGACAAGCCGTGATGGCCAACCGTATGCATAGACAAGGTCTTGACGGACGTCCACGAAAAAATTTGGCATTTTTGACGTCGGAATCCGGATCACCCAAAAAATGGTGTGCTATAGCACACGAAAATCGTCGAAATGAGGCGTATGCTCGCTTCGGGGCTCGTTTGACCCTCCAAATGGGCCGGACAAGCCGTGATGGCCAACCGTATGCATAGACAAGGTCTTGACGGACGTCCACGAAAAATTTGGCATTTTTGACGTCGGAATCCGGATCACCCAAAAAATGGTGTGCTATAGCACACGAAAATCGTCGAAATGAGGCGTATGCTCGCTTCGGGGCTCGTTTGACCCTCCAAATGGGCCGGACAAGCCGTGATGGCCAACCGTATGCATAGACAAGGTCTTGACGGACGTCCACGAAAAAATTTGGCATTTTTGACGTCGGAATCCGGATCACCCAAAAAATGGTGTGCTATAGCACACGAAAATCGTCGAAATGAGGCGTATGCTCGCTTCGGGCTCGTTTGACCCTCCAAATGGGCCGGACAAGCCGTGATGGCCAACCGTATGCATAGACAAGGTCTTGACGGACGTCCACGAAAAATTTGGCATTTTTGACGTCGGAATCCGGATCACCCAAAAAATGGTGTGCTATAGCACACGAAAATCGTCGAAATGAGGCGTATGCTCGCTTCGGGGCTCGTTTGACCCTCCAAATGGGCCGGACAAGCCGTGATGGCCACCGTATGCATAGACAAGGTCTTGACGGACGTCCACGAAAAAATTTGGCATTTTTGACGTCGGAATCCGGATCACCCAAAAAATGGTGTGCTATAGCACACGAAAATCGTCGAAATGAGGCGTATGCTCGCTTCGGGGCTCGTTTGACCCTCCAAATGGGCCGGACAAGCCGTGATGGCCAACCGTATGCATAGACAAGGTCTTGACGGACGTCCACGAAAAAATTTGGCATTTTTGACGTCGGAATCCGGATCACCCAAAAAATGGTGTGCTATAGCACACGAAAATCGTCGAAATGAGGCGTATGCTCGCTTCGGGGCTCGTTTGACCCTCCAAATGGGCCGGACAAGCCGTGATGGCCAACCGTATGCATAGACAAGGTCTTGACGGACGTCCACGAAAAAATTTGGCATTTTTGACGTCGGAATCCGGATCACCCAAAAAATGGTGTGCTATAGCACACGAAAATCGTCGAAATGAGGCGTATGCTCGCTTCGGGGCTCGTTTGACCCTCCAAATGGGCCGGACAAGCCGTGATGGCCAACCGTATGCATAGACAAGGTCTTGACGGACGTCCACGAAAAATTTGGCATTTTTGACGTCGGAATCCGGATCACCCAAAAAATGGTGTGCTATAGCACACGAAAATCGTCGAAATGAGGCGTATGCTCGCTTCGGGGCTCGTTTGACCCTCCAAATGGGCCGGACAAGCCGTGATGGCCAACCGTATGCATAGACAAGGTCTTGACGGACGTCCACGAAAAAATTTGGCATTTTTGACGTCGGAATCCGGATCACCCAAAAAATGGTGTGCTATAGCACACGAAAATCGTCGAAATGAGGCGTATGCTCGCTTCGGGGCTCGTTTGACCCTCCAAATGGGCCGGACAAGCCGTGATGGCCAACCGTATGCATAGACAAGGTCTTGACGGACGTCCACGAAAAAATTTGGCATTTTTGACGTCGGAATCCGGATCACCCAAAAAATGGTGTGCTATAGCACACGAAAATCGTCGAAATGAGGCGTATGCTCGCTTCGGGGCTCGTTTGACCCTCCAAATGGGCCGGACAAGCCGTGATGGCCAACCGTATGCATAGACAAGGTCTTGACGGACGTCCACGAAAAATTTGGCATTTTTGACGTCGGAATCCGGATCACCCAAAAAATGGTGTGCTATAGCACACGAAAATCGTCGAAATGAGGCGTATGCTCGCTTCGGGGCTCGTTTGACCCTCCAAATGGGCCGGACAAGCCGTGATGGCCAACCGTATGCATAGACAAGGTCTTGACGGACGTCCACGAAAAAATTTGGCATTTTTGACGTCGGAATCCGGATCACCCAAAAAATGGTGTGCTATAGCACACGAAAATCGTCGAAATGAGGCGTATGCTCGCTTCGGGGCTCGTTTGACCCTCCAAATGGGCCGGACAAGCCGTGATGGCCAACCGTATGCATAGACAAGGTCTTGACGGACGTCCACGAAAAAATTTGGCATTTTTGACGTCGGAATCCGGATCACCCAAAAAATGGTGTGCTATAGCACACGAAAATCGTCGAAATGAGGCGTATGCTCGCTTCGGGGCTCGTTTGACCCTCCAAATGGGCCGGACAAGCCGTGATGGCCAACCGTATGCATAGACAAGGTCTTGACGGACGTCCACGAAAAAATTTGGCATTTTTGACGTCGGAATCCGGATCACCCAAAAAATGGTGTGCTATAGCACACGAAAATCGTCGAAATGAGGCGTATGCTCGCTTCGGGGCTCGTTTGACCCTCCAAATGGGCCGGACAAGCCGTGATGGCCAACCGTATGCATAGACAAGGTCTTGACGGACGTCCACGAAAAAATTTGGCATTTTTGACGTCGGAATCCGGATCACCCAAAAAATGGTGTGCTATAGCACACGAAAATCGTCGAAATGAGGCGTATGCTCGCTTCGGGGCTCGTTTGACCCTCCAAATGGGCCGGACAAGCCGTGATGGCCAACCGTATGCATAGACAAGGTCTTGACGGACGTCCACGAAAAATTTGGCATTTTTGACGTCGGAATCCGGATCACCCAAAAAATGGTGTGCTATAGCACACGAAAATCGTCGAAATGAGGCGTATGCTCGCTTCGGGGCTCGTTTGACCCTCCAAATGGGCCGGACAAGCCGTGATGGCCAACCGTATGCATAGACAAGGTCTTGACGGACGTCCACGAAAAAATTTGGCATTTTTGACGTCGGAATCCGGATCACCCAAAAAATGGTGTGCTATAGCACACGAAAATCGTCGAAATGAGGCGTATGCTCGCTTCGGGGCTCGTTTGACCCTCCAAATGGGCCGGACAAGCCGTGATGGCCAACCGTATGCATAGACAAGGTCTTGACGGACGTCCACGAAAAAATTTGGCATTTTTGACGTCGGAATCCGGATCACCCAAAAATGGTGTGCTATAGCACACGAAAATCGTCGAAATGAGGCGTATGCTCGCTTCGGGGCTCGTTTGACCCTCCAAATGGGCCGGACAAGCCGTGATGGCCAACCGTATGCATAGACAAGGTCTTGACGGACGTCCACGAAAAAATTTGGCATTTTTGACGTCGGAATCCGGATCACCCAAAAATGGTGTGCTATAGCACACGAAAATCGTCGAAATGAGGCGTATGCTCGCTTCGGGGCTCGTTTGACCCTCCAAATGGGCCGGACAAGCCGTGATGGCCAACCGTATGCATAGACAAGGTCTTGACGGACGTCCACGAAAAAATTTGGCATTTTTGACGTCGGAATCCGGATCACCCAAAAAATGGTGTGCTATAGCACACGAAAATCGTCGAAATGAGGCGTATGCTCGCTTCGGGGCTCGTTTGACCCTCCAAATGGGCCGGACAAGCCGTGATGGCCAACCGTATGCATAGACAAGGTCTTGACGGACGTCCACGAAAAAATTTGGCATTTTTGACGTCGGAATCCGGATCACCCAAAAAATGGTGTGCTATAGCACACGAAAATCGTCGAAATGAGGCGTATGCTCGCTTCGGGGCTCGTTTGACCCTCCAAATGGGCCGGACAAGCCGTGATGGCCAACCGTATGCATAGACAAGGTCTTGACGGACGTCCACGAAAAAATTTGGCATTTTTGACGTCGGAATCCGGATCACCCAAAAAATGGTGTGCTATAGCACACGAAAATCGTCGAAATGAGGCGTATGCTCGCTTCGGGGCTCGTTTGACCCTCCAAATGGGCCGGACAAGCCGTGATGGCCAACCGTATGCATAGACAAGGTCTTGACGGACGTCCACGAAAAATTTGGCATTTTTGACGTCGGAATCCGGATCACCCAAAAAATGGTGTGCTATAGCACACGAAAATCGTCGAAATGAGGCGTATGCTCGCTTCGGGGCTCGTTTGACCCTCCAAATGGGCCGGACAAGCCGTGATGGCCAACCGTATGCATAGACAAGGTCTTGACGGACGTCCACGAAAAAATTTGGCATTTTTGACGTCGGAATCCGGATCACCCAAAAAATGGTGTGCTATAGCACACGAAAATCGTCGAAATGAGGCGTATGCTCGCTTCGGGGCTCGTTTGACCCTCCAAATGGGCCGGACAAGCCGTGATGGCCAACCGTATGCATAGACAAGGTCTTGACGGACGTCCACGAAAAAATTTGGCATTTTTGACGTCGGAATCCGGATCACCCAAAAAATGGTGTGCTATAGCACACGAAAATCGTCGAAATGAGGCGTATGCTCGCTTCGGGGCTCGTTTGACCCTCCAAATGGGCCGGACAAGCCGTGATGGCCAACCGTATGCATAGACAAGGTCTTGACGGACGTCCAAAAAATTTGGCATTTTTGACGTCGGAATCCGGATCACCCAAAAAATGGTGTGCTATAGCACACGAAAATCGTCGAAATGAGGCGTATGCTCGCTTCGGGGCTCGTTTGACCCTCCAAATGGGCCGGACAAGCCGTGATGGCCAACCGTATGCATAGACAAGGTCTTGACGGACGTCCACGAAAAAATTTGGCATTTTTGACGTCGGAATCCGGATCACCCAAAAAATGGTGTGCTATAGCACACGAAAATCGTCGAAATGAGGCGTATGCTCGCTTCGGGGCTCGTTTGACCCTCCAAATGGGCCGGACAAGCCGTGATGGCCAACCGTATGCATAGACAAGGTCTTGACGGACGTCCACGAAAAAATTTGGCATTTTTGACGTCGGAATCCGGATCACCCAAAAAATGGTGTGCTATAGCACACGAAAATCGTCGAAATGAGGCGTATGCTCGCTTCGGGGCTCGTTTGACCCTCCAAATGGGCCGGACAAGCCGTGATGGCCAACCGTATGCATAGACAAGGTCTTGACGGACGTCCACGAAAAAATTTGGCATTTTTGACGTCGGAATCCGGATCACCCAAAAAATGGTGTGCTATAGCACACGAAAATCGTCGAAATGAGGCGTATGCTCGCTTCGGGGCTCGTTTGACCCTCCAAATGGGCCGGACAAGCCGTGATGGCCAACCGTATGCATAGACAAGGTCTTGACGGACGTCCACGAAAAAATTTGGCATTTTTGACGTCGGAATCCGGATCACCCAAAAAATGGTGTGCTATAGCACACGAAAATCGTCGAAATGAGGCGTATGCTCGCTTCGGGGCTCGTTTGACCCTCCAAATGGGCCGGACAAGCCGTGATGGCCAACCGTATGCATAGACAAGGTCTTGACGGACGTCCACGAAAAAATTTGGCATTTTTGACGTCGGAATCCGGATCACCCAAAAAATGGTGTGCTATAGCACACGAAAATCGTCGAAATGAGGCGTATGCTCGCTTCGGGGCTCGTTTGACCCTCCAAATGGGCCGGACAAGCCGTGATGGCCAACCGTATGCATAGACAAGGTCTTGACGGACGTCCACGAAAAAATTTGGCATTTTTGACGTCGGAATCCGGATCACCCAAAAATGGTGTGCTATAGCACACGAAAATCGTCGAAATGAGGCGTATGCTCGCTTCGGGGCTCGTTTGACCCTCCAAATGGGCCGGACAAGCCGTGATGGCCAACCGTATGCATAGACAAGGTCTTGACGGACGTCCACGAAAAAATTTGGCATTTTTGACGTCGGAATCCGGATCACCCAAAAAATGGTGTGCTATAGCACACGAAAATCGTCGAAATGAGGCGTATGCTCGCTTCGGGGCTCGTTTGACCCTCCAAATGGGCCGGACAAGCCGTGATGGCCAACCGTATGCATAGACAAGGTCTTGACGGACGTCCACGAAAAAATTTGGCATTTTTGACGTCGGAATCCGGATCACCCAAAAAATGGTGTGCTATAGCACACGAAAATCGTCGAAATGAGGCGTATGCTCGCTTCGGGGCTCGTTTGACCCTCCAAATGGGCCGGACAAGCCGTGATGGCCAACCGTATGCATAGACAAGGTCTTGACGGACGTCCACGAAAAAATTTGGCATTTTTGACGTCGGAATCCGGATCACCCAAAAAATGGTGTGCTATAGCACACGAAAATCGTCGAAATGAGGCGTATGCTCGCTTCGGGGCTCGTTTGACCCTCCAAATGGGCCGGACAAGCCGTGATGGCCAACCGTATGCATAGACAAGGTCTTGACGGACGTCCACGAAAAAATTTGGCATTTTTGACGTCGGAATCCGGATCACCCAAAAAATGGTGTGCTATAGCACACGAAAATCGTCGAAATGAGGCGTATGCTCGCTTCGGGGCTCGTTTGACCCTCCAAATGGGCCGGACAAGCCGTGATGGCCAACCGTATGCATAGACAAGGTCTTGACGGACGTCCACGAAAAAATTTGGCATTTTTGACGTCGGAATCCGGATCACCCAAAAAATGGTGTGCTATAGCACACGAAAATCGTCGAAATGAGGCGTATGCTCGCTTCGGGGCTCGTTTGACCCTCCAAATGGGCCGGACAAGCCGTGATGGCCAACCGTATGCATAGACAAGGTCTTGACGGACGTCCACGAAAAAATTTGGCATTTTTGACGTCGGAATCCGGATCACCCAAAAAATGGTGTGCTATAGCACACGAAAATCGTCGAAATGAGGCGTATGCTCGCTTCGGGGCTCGTTTGACCCTCCAAATGGGCCGGACAAGCCGTGATGGCCAACCGTATGCATAGACAAGGTCTTGACGGACGTCCACGAAAAAATTTGGCATTTTTGACGTCGGAATCCGGATCACCCAAAAAATGGTGTGCTATAGCACACGAAAATCGTCGAAATGAGGCGTATGCTCGCTTCGGGGCTCGTTTGACCCTCCAAATGGGCCGGACAAGCCGTGATGGCCAACCGTATGCATAGACAAGGTCTTGACGGACGTCCACGAAAAAATTTGGCATTTTTGACGTCGGAATCCGGATCACCCAAAAAATGGTGTGCTATAGCACACGAAAATCGTCGAAATGAGGCGTATGCTCGCTTCGGGGCTCGTTTGACCCTCCAAATGGGCCGGACAAGCCGTGATGGCCAACCGTATGCATAGACAAGGTCTTGACGGACGTCCACGAAAAAATTTGGCATTTTTGACGTCGGAATCCGGATCACCCAAAAAATGGTGTGCTATAGCACACGAAAATCGTCGAAATGAGGCGTATGCTCGCTTCGGGGCTCGTTTGACCCTCCAAATGGGCCGGACAAGCCGTGATGGCCAACCGTATGCATAGACAAGGTCTTGACGGACGTCCACGAAAAAATTTGGCATTTTTGACGTCGGAATCCGGATCACCCAAAAAATGGTGTGCTATAGCACACGAAAATCGTCGAAATGAGGCGTATGCTCGCTTCGGGGCTCGTTTGACCCTCCAAATGGGCCGGACAAGCCGTGATGGCCAACCGTATGCATAGACAAGGTCTTGACGGACGTCCACGAAAAAATTTGGCATTTTTGACGTCGGAATCCGGATCACCCAAAAAATGGTGTGCTATAGCACACGAAAATCGTCGAAATGAGGCGTATGCTCGCTTCGGGGCTCGTTTGACCCTCCAAATGGGCCGGACAAGCCGTGATGGCCAACCGTATGCATAGACAAGGTCTTGACGGACGTCCACGAAAAAATTTGGCATTTTTGACGTCGGAATCCGGATCACCCAAAAAATGGTGTGCTATAGCACACGAAAATCGTCGAAATGAGGCGTATGCTCGCTTCGGGGCTCGTTTGACCCTCCAAATGGGCCGGACAAGCCGTGATGGCCAACCGTATGCATAGACAAGGTCTTGACGGACGTCCACGAAAAATTTGGCATTTTTGACGTCGGAATCCGGATCACCCAAAAAATGGTGTGCTATAGCACACGAAAATCGTCGAAATGAGGCGTATGCTCGCTTCGGGGCTCGTTTGACCCTCCAAATGGGCCGGACAAGCCGTGATGGCCAACCGTATGCATAGACAAGGTCTTGACGGACGTCCACGAAAAAATTTGGCATTTTTGACGTCGGAATCCGGATCACCCAAAAAATGGTGTGCTATAGCACACGAAAATCGTCGAAATGAGGCGTATGCTCGCTTCGGGGCTCGTTTGACCCTCCAAATGGGCCGGACAAGCCGTGATGGCCAACCGTATGCATAGACAAGGTCTTGACGGACGTCCACGAAAAAATTTGGCATTTTTGACGTCGGAATCCGGATCACCCAAAAAATGGTGTGCTATAGCACACGAAAATCGTCGAAATGAGGCGTATGCTCGCTTCGGGGCTCGTTTGACCCTCCAAATGGGCCGGACAAGCCGTGATGGCCAACCGTATGCATAGACAAGGTCTTGACGGACGTCCACGAAAAAATTTGGCATTTTTGACGTCGGAATCCGGATCACCCAAAAAATGGTGTGCTATAGCACACGAAAATCGTCGAAATGAGGCGTATGCTCGCTTCGGGGCTCGTTTGACCCTCCAAATGGGCCGGACAAGCCGTGATGGCCAACCGTATGCATAGACAAGGTCTTGACGGACGTCCACGAAAAAATTTGGCATTTTTGACGTCGGAATCCGGATCACCCAAAAAATGGTGTGCTATAGCACACGAAAATCGTCGAAATGAGGCGTATGCTCGCTTCGGGGCTCGTTTGACCCTCCAAATGGGCCGGACAAGCCGTGATGGCCAACCGTATGCATAGACAAGGTCTTGACGGACGTCCACGAAAAAATTTGGCATTTTTGACGTCGGAATCCGGATCACCCAAAAAATGGTGTGCTATAGCACACGAAAATCGTCGAAATGAGGCGTATGCTCGCTTCGGGGCTCGTTTGACCCTCCAAATGGGCCGGACAAGCCGTGATGGCCAACCGTATGCATAGACAAGGTCTTGACGGACGTCCACGAAAAAATTTGGCATTTTTGACGTCGGAATCCGGATCACCCAAAAAATGGTGTGCTATAGCACACGAAAATCGTCGAAATGAGGCGTATGCTCGCTTCGGGGCTCGTTTGACCCTCCAAATGGGCCGGACAAGCCGTGATGGCCAACCGTATGCATAGACAAGGTCTTGACGGACGTCCACGAAAAAATTTGGCATTTTTGACGTCGGAATCCGGATCACCCAAAAAATGGTGTGCTATAGCACACGAAAATCGTCGAAATGAGGCGTATGCTCGCTTCGGGGCTCGTTTGACCCTCCAAATGGGCCGGACAAGCCGTGATGGCCAACCGTATGCATAGACAAGGTCTTGACGGACGTCCACGAAAAAATTTGGCATTTTTGACGTCGGAATCCGGATCACCCAAAAAATGGTGTGCTATAGCACACGAAAATCGTCGAAATGAGGCGTATGCTCGCTTCGGGGCTCGTTTGACCCTCCAAATGGGCCGGACAAGCCGTGATGGCCAACCGTATGCATAGACAAGGTCTTGACGGACGTCCACGAAAAAATTTGGCATTTTTGACGTCGGAATCCGGATCACCCAAAAAATGGTGTGCTATAGCACACGAAAATCGTCGAAATGAGGCGTATGCTCGCTTCGGGGCTCGTTTGACCCTCCAAATGGGCCGGACAAGCCGTGATGGCCAACCGTATGCATAGACAAGGTCTTGACGGACGTCCACGAAAAAATTTGGCATTTTTGACGTCGGAATCCGGATCACCCAAAAAATGGTGTGCTATAGCACACGAAAATCGTCGAAATGAGGCGTATGCTCGCTTCGGGGCTCGTTTGACCCTCCAAATGGGCCGGACAAGCCGTGATGGCCAACCGTATGCATAGACAAGGTCTTGACGGACGTCCACGAAAAAATTTGGCATTTTTGACGTCGGAATCCGGATCACCCAAAAAATGGTGTGCTATAGCACACGAAAATCGTCGAAATGAGGCGTATGCTCGCTTCGGGGCTCGTTTGACCCTCCAAATGGGCCGGACAAGCCGTGATGGCCAACCGTATGCATAGACAAGGTCTTGACGGACGTCCACGAAAAAATTTGGCATTTTTGACGTCGGAATCCGGATCACCCAAAAAATGGTGTGCTATAGCACACGAAAATCGTCGAAATGAGGCGTATGCTCGCTTCGGGGCTCGTTTGACCCTCCAAATGGGCCGGACAAGCCGTGATGGCCAACCGTATGCATAGACAAGGTCTTGACGGACGTCCACGAAAAAATTTGGCATTTTTGACGTCGGAATCCGGATCACCCAAAAAATGGTGTGCTATAGCACACGAAAATCGTCGAAATGAGGCGTATGCTCGCTTCGGGGCTCGTTTGACCCTCCAAATGGGCCGGACAAGCCGTGATGGCCAACCGTATGCATAGACAAGGTCTTGACGGACGTCCACGAAAAAATTTGGCATTTTTGACGTCGGAATCCGGATCACCCAAAAAATGGTGTGCTATAGCACACGAAAATCGTCGAAATGAGGCGTATGCTCGCTTCGGGGCTCGTTTGACCCTCCAAATGGGCCGGACAAGCCGTGATGGCCAACCGTATGCATAGACAAGGTCTTGACGGACGTCCACGAAAAAATTTGGCATTTTTGACGTCGGAATCCGGATCACCCAAAAAATGGTGTGCTATAGCACACGAAAATCGTCGAAATGAGGCGTATGCTCGCTTCGGGGCTCGTTTGACCCTCCAAATGGGCCGGACAAGCCGTGATGGCCAACCGTATGCATAGACAAGGTCTTGACGGACGTCCACGAAAAAATTTGGCATTTTTGACGTCGGAATCCGGATCACCCAAAAAATGGTGTGCTATAGCACACGAAAATCGTCGAAATGAGGCGTATGCTCGCTTCGGGGCTCGTTTGACCCTCCAAATGGGCCGGACAAGCCGTGATGGCCAACCGTATGCATAGACAAGGTCTTGACGGACGTCCACGAAAAAATTTGGCATTTTTGACGTCGGAATCCGGATCACCCAAAAAATGGTGTGCTATAGCACACGAAAATCGTCGAAATGAGGCGTATGCTCGCTTCGGGGCTCGTTTGACCCTCCAAATGGGCCGGACAAGCCGTGATGGCCAACCGTATGCATAGACAAGGTCTTGACGGACGTCCACGAAAAAATTTGGCATTTTTGACGTCGGAATCCGGATCACCCAAAAAATGGTGTGCTATAGCACACGAAAATCGTCGAAATGAGGCGTATGCTCGCTTCGGGGCTCGTTTGACCCTCCAAATGGGCCGGACAAGCCGTGATGGCCAACCGTATGCATAGACAAGGTCTTGACGGACGTCCACGAAAAAATTTGGCATTTTTGACGTCGGAATCCGGATCACCCAAAAAATGGTGTGCTATAGCACACGAAAATCGTCGAAATGAGGCGTATGCTCGCTTCGGGGCTCGTTTGACCCTCCAAATGGGCCGGACAAGCCGTGATGGCCAACCGTATGCATAGACAAGGTCTTGACGGACGTCCACGAAAAAATTTGGCATTTTTGACGTCGGAATCCGGATCACCCAAAAAATGGTGTGCTATAGCACACGAAAATCGTCGAAATGAGGCGTATGCTCGCTTCGGGGCTCGTTTGACCCTCCAAATGGGCCGGACAAGCCGTGATGGCCAACCGTATGCATAGACAAGGTCTTGACGGACGTCCACGAAAAAATTTGGCATTTTTGACGTCGGAATCCGGATCACCCAAAAAATGGTGTGCTATAGCACACGAAAATCGTCGAAATGAGGCGTATGCTCGCTTCGGGGCTCGTTTGACCCTCCAAATGGGCCGGACAAGCCGTGATGGCCAACCGTATGCATAGACAAGGTCTTGACGGACGTCCACGAAAAAATTTGGCATTTTTGACGTCGGAATCCGGATCACCCAAAAAATGGTGTGCTATAGCACACGAAAATCGTCGAAATGAGGCGTATGCTCGCTTCGGGGCTCGTTTGACCCTCCAAATGGGCCGGACAAGCCGTGATGGCCAACCGTATGCATAGACAAGGTCTTGACGGACGTCCACGAAAAAATTTGGCATTTTTGACGTCGGAATCCGGATCACCCAAAAAATGGTGTGCTATAGCACACGAAAATCGTCGAAATGAGGCGTATGCTCGCTTCGGGGCTCGTTTGACCCTCCAAATGGGCCGGACAAGCCGTGATGGCCAACCGTATGCATAGACAAGGTCTTGACGGACGTCCACGAAAAAATTTGGCATTTTTGACGTCGGAATCCGGATCACCCAAAAAATGGTGTGCTATAGCACACGAAAATCGTCGAAATGAGGCGTATGCTCGCTTCGGGGCTCGTTTGACCCTCCAAATGGGCCGGACAAGCCGTGATGGCCAACCGTATGCATAGACAAGGTCTTGACGGACGTCCACGAAAAAATTTGGCATTTTTGACGTCGGAATCCGGATCACCCAAAAAATGGTGTGCTATAGCACACGAAAATCGTCGAAATGAGGCGTATGCTCGCTTCGGGGCTCGTTTGACCCTCCAAATGGGCCGGACAAGCCGTGATGGCCAACCGTATGCATAGACAAGGTCTTGACGGACGTCCACGAAAAAATTTGGCATTTTTGACGTCGGAATCCGGATCACCCAAAAAATGGTGTGCTATAGCACACGAAAATCGTCGAAATGAGGCGTATGCTCGCTTCGGGGCTCGTTTGACCCTCCAAATGGGCCGGACAAGCCGTGATGGCCAACCGTATGCATAGACAAGGTCTTGACGGACGTCCACGAAAAAATTTGGCATTTTTGACGTCGGAATCCGGATCACCCAAAAAATGGTGTGCTATAGCACACGAAAATCGTCGAAATGAGGCGTATGCTCGCTTCGGGGCTCGTTTGACCCTCCAAATGGGCCGGACAAGCCGTGATGGCCAACCGTATGCATAGACAAGGTCTTGACGGACGTCCACGAAAAAATTTGGCATTTTTGACGTCGGAATCCGGATCACCCAAAAAATGGTGTGCTATAGCACACGAAAATCGTCGAAATGAGGCGTATGCTCGCTTCGGGGCTCGTTTGACCCTCCAAATGGGCCGGACAAGCCGTGATGGCCAACCGTATGCATAGACAAGGTCTTGACGGACGTCCACGAAAAAATTTGGCATTTTTGACGTCGGAATCCGGATCACCCAAAAAATGGTGTGCTATAGCACACGAAAATCGTCGAAATGAGGCGTATGCTCGCTTCGGGGCTCGTTTGACCCTCCAAATGGGCCGGACAAGCCGTGATGGCCAACCGTATGCATAGACAAGGTCTTGACGGACGTCCACGAAAAAATTTGGCATTTTTGACGTCGGAATCCGGATCACCCAAAAAATGGTGTGCTATAGCACACGAAAATCGTCGAAATGAGGCGTATGCTCGCTTCGGGGCTCGTTTGACCCTCCAAATGGGCCGGACAAGCCGTGATGGCCAACCGTATGCATAGACAAGGTCTTGACGGACGTCCACGAAAAAATTTGGCATTTTTGACGTCGGAATCCGGATCACCCAAAAAATGGTGTGCTATAGCACACGAAAATCGTCGAAATGAGGCGTATGCTCGCTTCGGGGCTCGTTTGACCCTCCAAATGGGCCGGACAAGCCGTGATGGCCAACCGTATGCATAGACAAGGTCTTGACGGACGTCCACGAAAAAATTTGGCATTTTTGACGTCGGAATCCGGATCACCCAAAAAATGGTGTGCTATAGCACACGAAAATCGTCGAAATGAGGCGTATGCTCGCTTCGGGGCTCGTTTGACCCTCCAAATGGGCCGGACAAGCCGTGATGGCCAACCGTATGCATAGACAAGGTCTTGACGGACGTCCACGAAAAAATTTGGCATTTTTGACGTCGGAATCCGGATCACCCAAAAAATGGTGTGCTATAGCACACGAAAATCGTCGAAATGAGGCGTATGCTCGCTTCGGGGCTCGTTTGACCCTCCAAATGGGCCGGACAAGCCGTGATGGCCAACCGTATGCATAGACAAGGTCTTGACGGACGTCCACGAAAAAATTTGGCATTTTTGACGTCGGAATCCGGATCACCCAAAAAATGGTGTGCTATAGCACACGAAAATCGTCGAAATGAGGCGTATGCTCGCTTCGGGGCTCGTTTGACCCTCCAAATGGGCCGGACAAGCCGTGATGGCCAACCGTATGCATAGACAAGGTCTTGACGGACGTCCACGAAAAAATTTGGCATTTTTGACGTCGGAATCCGGATCACCCAAAAAATGGTGTGCTATAGCACACGAAAATCGTCGAAATGAGGCGTATGCTCGCTTCGGGGCTCGTTTGACCCTCCAAATGGGCCGGACAAGCCGTGATGGCCAACCGTATGCATAGACAAGGTCTTGACGGACGTCCACGAAAAAATTTGGCATTTTTGACGTCGGAATCCGGATCACCCAAAAAATGGTGTGCTATAGCACACGAAAATCGTCGAAATGAGGCGTATGCTCGCTTCGGGGCTCGTTTGACCCTCCAAATGGGCCGGACAAGCCGTGATGGCCAACCGTATGCATAGACAAGGTCTTGACGGACGTCCACGAAAAAATTTGGCATTTTTGACGTCGGAATCCGGATCACCCAAAAAATGGTGTGCTATAGCACACGAAAATCGTCGAAATGAGGCGTATGCTCGCTTCGGGGCTCGTTTGACCCTCCAAATGGGCCGGACAAGCCGTGATGGCCAACCGTATGCATAGACAAGGTCTTGACGGACGTCCACGAAAAAATTTGGCATTTTTGACGTCGGAATCCGGATCACCCAAAAAATGGTGTGCTATAGCACACGAAAATCGTCGAAATGAGGCGTATGCTCGCTTCGGGGCTCGTTTGACCCTCCAAATGGGCCGGACAAGCCGTGATGGCCAACCGTATGCATAGACAAGGTCTTGACGGACGTCCACGAAAAAATTTGGCATTTTTGACGTCGGAATCCGGATCACCCAAAAAATGGTGTGCTATAGCACACGAAAATCGTCGAAATGAGGCGTATGCTCGCTTCGGGGCTCGTTTGACCCTCCAAATGGGCCGGACAAGCCGTGATGGCCAACCGTATGCATAGACAAGGTCTTGACGGACGTCCACGAAAAAATTTGGCATTTTTGACGTCGGAATCCGGATCACCCAAAAAATGGTGTGCTATAGCACACGAAAATCGTCGAAATGAGGCGTATGCTCGCTTCGGGGCTCGTTTGACCCTCCAAATGGGCCGGACAAGCCGTGATGGCCAACCGTATGCATAGACAAGGTCTTGACGGACGTCCACGAAAAAATTTGGCATTTTTGACGTCGGAATCCGGATCACCCAAAAAATGGTGTGCTATAGCACACGAAAATCGTCGAAATGAGGCGTATGCTCGCTTCGGGGCTCGTTTGACCCTCCAAATGGGCCGGACAAGCCGTGATGGCCAACCGTATGCATAGACAAGGTCTTGACGGACGTCCACGAAAAAATTTGGCATTTTTGACGTCGGAATCCGGATCACCCAAAAAATGGTGTGCTATAGCACACGAAAATCGTCGAAATGAGGCGTATGCTCGCTTCGGGGCTCGTTTGACCCTCCAAATGGGCCGGACAAGCCGTGATGGCCAACCGTATGCATAGACAAGGTCTTGACGGACGTCCACGAAAAAATTTGGCATTTTTGACGTCGGAATCCGGATCACCCAAAAAATGGTGTGCTATAGCACACGAAAATCGTCGAAATGAGGCGTATGCTCGCTTCGGGGCTCGTTTGACCCTCCAAATGGGCCGGACAAGCCGTGATGGCCAACCGTATGCATAGACAAGGTCTTGACGGACGTCCACGAAAAAATTTGGCATTTTTGACGTCGGAATCCGGATCACCCAAAAAATGGTGTGCTATAGCACACGAAAATCGTCGAAATGAGGCGTATGCTCGCTTCGGGGCTCGTTTGACCCTCCAAATGGGCCGGACAAGCCGTGATGGCCAACCGTATGCATAGACAAGGTCTTGACGGACGTCCACGAAAAAATTTGGCATTTTTGACGTCGGAATCCGGATCACCCAAAAAATGGTGTGCTATAGCACACGAAAATCGTCGAAATGAGGCGTATGCTCGCTTCGGGGCTCGTTTGACCCTCCAAATGGGCCGGACAAGCCGTGATGGCCAACCGTATGCATAGACAAGGTCTTGACGGACGTCCACGAAAAAATTTGGCATTTTTGACGTCGGAATCCGGATCACCCAAAAAATGGTGTGCTATAGCACACGAAAATCGTCGAAATGAGGCGTATGCTCGCTTCGGGGCTCGTTTGACCCTCCAAATGGGCCGGACAAGCCGTGATGGCCAACCGTATGCATAGACAAGGTCTTGACGGACGTCCACGAAAAAATTTGGCATTTTTGACGTCGGAATCCGGATCACCCAAAAAATGGTGTGCTATAGCACACGAAAATCGTCGAAATGAGGCGTATGCTCGCTTCGGGGCTCGTTTGACCCTCCAAATGGGCCGGACAAGCCGTGATGGCCAACCGTATGCATAGACAAGGTCTTGACGGACGTCCACGAAAAAATTTGGCATTTTTGACGTCGGAATCCGGATCACCCAAAAAATGGTGTGCTATAGCACACGAAAATCGTCGAAATGAGGCGTATGCTCGCTTCGGGGCTCGTTTGACCCTCCAAATGGGCCGGACAAGCCGTGATGGCCAACCGTATGCATAGACAAGGTCTTGACGGACGTCCACGAAAAAATTTGGCATTTTTGACGTCGGAATCCGGATCACCCAAAAAATGGTGTGCTATAGCACACGAAAATCGTCGAAATGAGGCGTATGCTCGCTTCGGGGCTCGTTTGACCCTCCAAATGGGCCGGACAAGCCGTGATGGCCAACCGTATGCATAGACAAGGTCTTGACGGACGTCCACGAAAAAATTTGGCATTTTTGACGTCGGAATCCGGATCACCCAAAAAATGGTGTGCTATAGCACACGAAAATCGTCGAAATGAGGCGTATGCTCGCTTCGGGGCTCGTTTGACCCTCCAAATGGGCCGGACAAGCCGTGATGGCCAACCGTATGCATAGACAAGGTCTTGACGGACGTCCACGAAAAAATTTGGCATTTTTGACGTCGGAATCCGGATCACCCAAAAAATGGTGTGCTATAGCACACGAAAATCGTCGAAATGAGGCGTATGCTCGCTTCGGGGCTCGTTTGACCCTCCAAATGGGCCGGACAAGCCGTGATGGCCAACCGTATGCATAGACAAGGTCTTGACGGACGTCCACGAAAAAATTTGGCATTTTTGACGTCGGAATCCGGATCACCCAAAAAATGGTGTGCTATAGCACACGAAAATCGTCGAAATGAGGCGTATGCTCGCTTCGGGGCTCGTTTGACCCTCCAAATGGGCCGGACAAGCCGTGATGGCCAACCGTATGCATAGACAAGGTCTTGACGGACGTCCACGAAAAAATTTGGCATTTTTGACGTCGGAATCCGGATCACCCAAAAAATGGTGTGCTATAGCACACGAAAATCGTCGAAATGAGGCGTATGCTCGCTTCGGGGCTCGTTTGACCCTCCAAATGGGCCGGACAAGCCGTGATGGCCAACCGTATGCATAGACAAGGTCTTGACGGACGTCCACGAAAAAATTTGGCATTTTTGACGTCGGAATCCGGATCACCCAAAAAATGGTGTGCTATAGCACACGAAAATCGTCGAAATGAGGCGTATGCTCGCTTCGGGGCTCGTTTGACCCTCCAAATGGGCCGGACAAGCCGTGATGGCCAACCGTATGCATAGACAAGGTCTTGACGGACGTCCACGAAAAAATTTGGCATTTTTGACGTCGGAATCCGGATCACCCAAAAAATGGTGTGCTATAGCACACGAAAATCGTCGAAATGAGGCGTATGCTCGCTTCGGGGCTCGTTTGACCCTCCAAATGGGCCGGACAAGCCGTGATGGCCAACCGTATGCATAGACAAGGTCTTGACGGACGTCCACGAAAAAATTTGGCATTTTTGACGTCGGAATCCGGATCACCCAAAAAATGGTGTGCTATAGCACACGAAAATCGTCGAAATGAGGCGTATGCTCGCTTCGGGGCTCGTTTGACCCTCCAAATGGGCCGGACAAGCCGTGATGGCCAACCGTATGCATAGACAAGGTCTTGACGGACGTCCACGAAAAAATTTGGCATTTTTGACGTCGGAATCCGGATCACCCAAAAAATGGTGTGCTATAGCACACGAAAATCGTCGAAATGAGGCGTATGCTCGCTTCGGGGCTCGTTTGACCCTCCAAATGGGCCGGACAAGCCGTGATGGCCAACCGTATGCATAGACAAGGTCTTGACGGACGTCCACGAAAAAATTTGGCATTTTTGACGTCGGAATCCGGATCACCCAAAAAATGGTGTGCTATAGCACACGAAAATCGTCGAAATGAGGCGTATGCTCGCTTCGGGGCTCGTTTGACCCTCCAAATGGGCCGGACAAGCCGTGATGGCCAACCGTATGCATAGACAAGGTCTTGACGGACGTCCACGAAAAAATTTGGCATTTTTGACGTCGGAATCCGGATCACCCAAAAAATGGTGTGCTATAGCACACGAAAATCGTCGAAATGAGGCGTATGCTCGCTTCGGGGCTCGTTTGACCCTCCAAATGGGCCGGACAAGCCGTGATGGCCAACCGTATGCATAGACAAGGTCTTGACGGACGTCCACGAAAAAATTTGGCATTTTTGACGTCGGAATCCGGATCACCCAAAAAATGGTGTGCTATAGCACACGAAAATCGTCGAAATGAGGCGTATGCTCGCTTCGGGGCTCGTTTGACCCTCCAAATGGGCCGGACAAGCCGTGATGGCCAACCGTATGCATAGACAAGGTCTTGACGGACGTCCACGAAAAAATTTGGCATTTTTGACGTCGGAATCCGGATCACCCAAAAAATGGTGTGCTATAGCACACGAAAATCGTCGAAATGAGGCGTATGCTCGCTTCGGGGCTCGTTTGACCCTCCAAATGGGCCGGACAAGCCGTGATGGCCAACCGTATGCATAGACAAGGTCTTGACGGACGTCCACGAAAAAATTTGGCATTTTTGACGTCGGAATCCGGATCACCCAAAAAATGGTGTGCTATAGCACACGAAAATCGTCGAAATGAGGCGTATGCTCGCTTCGGGGCTCGTTTGACCCTCCAAATGGGCCGGACAAGCCGTGATGGCCAACCGTATGCATAGACAAGGTCTTGACGGACGTCCACGAAAAAATTTGGCATTTTTGACGTCGGAATCCGGATCACCCAAAAAATGGTGTGCTATAGCACACGAAAATCGTCGAAATGAGGCGTATGCTCGCTTCGGGGCTCGTTTGACCCTCCAAATGGGCCGGACAAGCCGTGATGGCCAACCGTATGCATAGACAAGGTCTTGACGGACGTCCACGAAAAAATTTGGCATTTTTGACGTCGGAATCCGGATCACCCAAAAAATGGTGTGCTATAGCACACGAAAATCGTCGAAATGAGGCGTATGCTCGCTTCGGGGCTCGTTTGACCCTCCAAATGGGCCGGACAAGCCGTGATGGCCAACCGTATGCATAGACAAGGTCTTGACGGACGTCCACGAAAAAATTTGGCATTTTTGACGTCGGAATCCGGATCACCCAAAAAATGGTGTGCTATAGCACACGAAAATCGTCGAAATGAGGCGTATGCTCGCTTCGGGGCTCGTTTGACCCTCCAAATGGGCCGGACAAGCCGTGATGGCCAACCGTATGCATAGACAAGGTCTTGACGGACGTCCACGAAAAAATTTGGCATTTTTGACGTCGGAATCCGGATCACCCAAAAAATGGTGTGCTATAGCACACGAAAATCGTCGAAATGAGGCGTATGCTCGCTTCGGGGCTCGTTTGACCCTCCAAATGGGCCGGACAAGCCGTGATGGCCAACCGTATGCATAGACAAGGTCTTGACGGACGTCCACGAAAAAATTTGGCATTTTTGACGTCGGAATCCGGATCACCCAAAAAATGGTGTGCTATAGCACACGAAAATCGTCGAAATGAGGCGTATGCTCGCTTCGGGGCTCGTTTGACCCTCCAAATGGGCCGGACAAGCCGTGATGGCCAACCGTATGCATAGACAAGGTCTTGACGGACGTCCACGAAAAAATTTGGCATTTTTGACGTCGGAATCCGGATCACCCAAAAAATGGTGTGCTATAGCACACGAAAATCGTCGAAATGAGGCGTATGCTCGCTTCGGGGCTCGTTTGACCCTCCAAATGGGCCGGACAAGCCGTGATGGCCAACCGTATGCATAGACAAGGTCTTGACGGACGTCCACGAAAAAATTTGGCATTTTTGACGTCGGAATCCGGATCACCCAAAAAATGGTGTGCTATAGCACACGAAAATCGTCGAAATGAGGCGTATGCTCGCTTCGGGGCTCGTTTGACCCTCCAAATGGGCCGGACAAGCCGTGATGGCCAACCGTATGCATAGACAAGGTCTTGACGGACGTCCACGAAAAAATTTGGCATTTTTGACGTCGGAATCCGGATCACCCAAAAAATGGTGTGCTATAGCACACGAAAATCGTCGAAATGAGGCGTATGCTCGCTTCGGGGCTCGTTTGACCCTCCAAATGGGCCGGACAAGCCGTGATGGCCAACCGTATGCATAGACAAGGTCTTGACGGACGTCCACGAAAAAATTTGGCATTTTTGACGTCGGAATCCGGATCACCCAAAAAATGGTGTGCTATAGCACACGAAAATCGTCGAAATGAGGCGTATGCTCGCTTCGGGGCTCGTTTGACCCTCCAAATGGGCCGGACAAGCCGTGATGGCCAACCGTATGCATAGACAAGGTCTTGACGGACGTCCACGAAAAAATTTGGCATTTTTGACGTCGGAATCCGGATCACCCAAAAAATGGTGTGCTATAGCACACGAAAATCGTCGAAATGAGGCGTATGCTCGCTTCGGGGCTCGTTTGACCCTCCAAATGGGCCGGACAAGCCGTGATGGCCAACCGTATGCATAGACAAGGTCTTGACGGACGTCCACGAAAAAATTTGGCATTTTTGACGTCGGAATCCGGATCACCCAAAAAATGGTGTGCTATAGCACACGAAAATCGTCGAAATGAGGCGTATGCTCGCTTCGGGGCTCGTTTGACCCTCCAAATGGGCCGGACAAGCCGTGATGGCCAACCGTATGCATAGACAAGGTCTTGACGGACGTCCACGAAAAAATTTGGCATTTTTGACGTCGGAATCCGGATCACCCAAAAAATGGTGTGCTATAGCACACGAAAATCGTCGAAATGAGGCGTATGCTCGCTTCGGGGCTCGTTTGACCCTCCAAATGGGCCGGACAAGCCGTGATGGCCAACCGTATGCATAGACAAGGTCTTGACGGACGTCCACGAAAAAATTTGGCATTTTTGACGTCGGAATCCGGATCACCCAAAAAATGGTGTGCTATAGCACACGAAAATCGTCGAAATGAGGCGTATGCTCGCTTCGGGGCTCGTTTGACCCTCCAAATGGGCCGGACAAGCCGTGATGGCCAACCGTATGCATAGACAAGGTCTTGACGGACGTCCACGAAAAAATTTGGCATTTTTGACGTCGGAATCCGGATCACCCAAAAAATGGTGTGCTATAGCACACGAAAATCGTCGAAATGAGGCGTATGCTCGCTTCGGGGCTCGTTTGACCCTCCAAATGGGCCGGACAAGCCGTGATGGCCAACCGTATGCATAGACAAGGTCTTGACGGACGTCCACGAAAAAATTTGGCATTTTTGACGTCGGAATCCGGATCACCCAAAAAATGGTGTGCTATAGCACACGAAAATCGTCGAAATGAGGCGTATGCTCGCTTCGGGGCTCGTTTGACCCTCCAAATGGGCCGGACAAGCCGTGATGGCCAACCGTATGCATAGACAAGGTCTTGACGGACGTCCACGAAAAAATTTGGCATTTTTGACGTCGGAATCCGGATCACCCAAAAAATGGTGTGCTATAGCACACGAAAATCGTCGAAATGAGGCGTATGCTCGCTTCGGGGCTCGTTTGACCCTCCAAATGGGCCGGACAAGCCGTGATGGCCAACCGTATGCATAGACAAGGTCTTGACGGACGTCCACGAAAAAATTTGGCATTTTTGACGTCGGAATCCGGATCACCCAAAAAATGGTGTGCTATAGCACACGAAAATCGTCGAAATGAGGCGTATGCTCGCTTCGGGGCTCGTTTGACCCTCCAAATGGGCCGGACAAGCCGTGATGGCCAACCGTATGCATAGACAAGGTCTTGACGGACGTCCACGAAAAAATTTGGCATTTTTGACGTCGGAATCCGGATCACCCAAAAAATGGTGTGCTATAGCACACGAAAATCGTCGAAATGAGGCGTATGCTCGCTTCGGGGCTCGTTTGACCCTCCAAATGGGCCGGACAAGCCGTGATGGCCAACCGTATGCATAGACAAGGTCTTGACGGACGTCCACGAAAAAATTTGGCATTTTTGACGTCGGAATCCGGATCACCCAAAAAATGGTGTGCTATAGCACACGAAAATCGTCGAAATGAGGCGTATGCTCGCTTCGGGGCTCGTTTGACCCTCCAAATGGGCCGGACAAGCCGTGATGGCCAACCGTATGCATAGACAAGGTCTTGACGGACGTCCACGAAAAAATTTGGCATTTTTGACGTCGGAATCCGGATCACCCAAAAAATGGTGTGCTATAGCACACGAAAATCGTCGAAATGAGGCGTATGCTCGCTTCGGGGCTCGTTTGACCCTCCAAATGGGCCGGACAAGCCGTGATGGCCAACCGTATGCATAGACAAGGTCTTGACGGACGTCCACGAAAAAATTTGGCATTTTTGACGTCGGAATCCGGATCACCCAAAAAATGGTGTGCTATAGCACACGAAAATCGTCGAAATGAGGCGTATGCTCGCTTCGGGGCTCGTTTGACCCTCCAAATGGGCCGGACAAGCCGTGATGGCCAACCGTATGCATAGACAAGGTCTTGACGGACGTCCACGAAAAAATTTGGCATTTTTGACGTCGGAATCCGGATCACCCAAAAAATGGTGTGCTATAGCACACGAAAATCGTCGAAATGAGGCGTATGCTCGCTTCGGGGCTCGTTTGACCCTCCAAATGGGCCGGACAAGCCGTGATGGCCAACCGTATGCATAGACAAGGTCTTGACGGACGTCCACGAAAAAATTTGGCATTTTTGACGTCGGAATCCGGATCACCCAAAAAATGGTGTGCTATAGCACACGAAAATCGTCGAAATGAGGCGTATGCTCGCTTCGGGGCTCGTTTGACCCTCCAAATGGGCCGGACAAGCCGTGATGGCCAACCGTATGCATAGACAAGGTCTTGACGGACGTCCACGAAAAAATTTGGCATTTTTGACGTCGGAATCCGGATCACCCAAAAAATGGTGTGCTATAGCACACGAAAATCGTCGAAATGAGGCGTATGCTCGCTTCGGGGCTCGTTTGACCCTCCAAATGGGCCGGACAAGCCGTGATGGCCAACCGTATGCATAGACAAGGTCTTGACGGACGTCCACGAAAAAATTTGGCATTTTTGACGTCGGAATCCGGATCACCCAAAAAATGGTGTGCTATAGCACACGAAAATCGTCGAAATGAGGCGTATGCTCGCTTCGGGGCTCGTTTGACCCTCCAAATGGGCCGGACAAGCCGTGATGGCCAACCGTATGCATAGACAAGGTCTTGACGGACGTCCACGAAAAAATTTGGCATTTTTGACGTCGGAATCCGGATCACCCAAAAAATGGTGTGCTATAGCACACGAAAATCGTCGAAATGAGGCGTATGCTCGCTTCGGGGCTCGTTTGACCCTCCAAATGGGCCGGACAAGCCGTGATGGCCAACCGTATGCATAGACAAGGTCTTGACGGACGTCCACGAAAAAATTTGGCATTTTTGACGTCGGAATCCGGATCACCCAAAAAATGGTGTGCTATAGCACACGAAAATCGTCGAAATGAGGCGTATGCTCGCTTCGGGGCTCGTTTGACCCTCCAAATGGGCCGGACAAGCCGTGATGGCCAACCGTATGCATAGACAAGGTCTTGACGGACGTCCACGAAAAAATTTGGCATTTTTGACGTCGGAATCCGGATCACCCAAAAAATGGTGTGCTATAGCACACGAAAATCGTCGAAATGAGGCGTATGCTCGCTTCGGGGCTCGTTTGACCCTCCAAATGGGCCGGACAAGCCGTGATGGCCAACCGTATGCATAGACAAGGTCTTGACGGACGTCCACGAAAAAATTTGGCATTTTTGACGTCGGAATCCGGATCACCCAAAAAATGGTGTGCTATAGCACACGAAAATCGTCGAAATGAGGCGTATGCTCGCTTCGGGGCTCGTTTGACCCTCCAAATGGGCCGGACAAGCCGTGATGGCCAACCGTATGCATAGACAAGGTCTTGACGGACGTCCACGAAAAAATTTGGCATTTTTGACGTCGGAATCCGGATCACCCAAAAAATGGTGTGCTATAGCACACGAAAATCGTCGAAATGAGGCGTATGCTCGCTTCGGGGCTCGTTTGACCCTCCAAATGGGCCGGACAAGCCGTGATGGCCAACCGTATGCATAGACAAGGTCTTGACGGACGTCCACGAAAAAATTTGGCATTTTTGACGTCGGAATCCGGATCACCCAAAAAATGGTGTGCTATAGCACACGAAAATCGTCGAAATGAGGCGTATGCTCGCTTCGGGGCTCGTTTGACCCTCCAAATGGGCCGGACAAGCCGTGATGGCCAACCGTATGCATAGACAAGGTCTTGACGGACGTCCACGAAAAAATTTGGCATTTTTGACGTCGGAATCCGGATCACCCAAAAAATGGTGTGCTATAGCACACGAAAATCGTCGAAATGAGGCGTATGCTCGCTTCGGGGCTCGTTTGACCCTCCAAATGGGCCGGACAAGCCGTGATGGCCAACCGTATGCATAGACAAGGTCTTGACGGACGTCCACGAAAAAATTTGGCATTTTTGACGTCGGAATCCGGATCACCCAAAAAATGGTGTGCTATAGCACACGAAAATCGTCGAAATGAGGCGTATGCTCGCTTCGGGGCTCGTTTGACCCTCCAAATGGGCCGGACAAGCCGTGATGGCCAACCGTATGCATAGACAAGGTCTTGACGGACGTCCACGAAAAAATTTGGCATTTTTGACGTCGGAATCCGGATCACCCAAAAAATGGTGTGCTATAGCACACGAAAATCGTCGAAATGAGGCGTATGCTCGCTTCGGGGCTCGTTTGACCCTCCAAATGGGCCGGACAAGCCGTGATGGCCAACCGTATGCATAGACAAGGTCTTGACGGACGTCCACGAAAAAATTTGGCATTTTTGACGTCGGAATCCGGATCACCCAAAAAATGGTGTGCTATAGCACACGAAAATCGTCGAAATGAGGCGTATGCTCGCTTCGGGGCTCGTTTGACCCTCCAAATGGGCCGGACAAGCCGTGATGGCCAACCGTATGCATAGACAAGGTCTTGACGGACGTCCACGAAAAAATTTGGCATTTTTGACGTCGGAATCCGGATCACCCAAAAAATGGTGTGCTATAGCACACGAAAATCGTCGAAATGAGGCGTATGCTCGCTTCGGGGCTCGTTTGACCCTCCAAATGGGCCGGACAAGCCGTGATGGCCAACCGTATGCATAGACAAGGTCTTGACGGACGTCCACGAAAAAATTTGGCATTTTTGACGTCGGAATCCGGATCACCCAAAAAATGGTGTGCTATAGCACACGAAAATCGTCGAAATGAGGCGTATGCTCGCTTCGGGGCTCGTTTGACCCTCCAAATGGGCCGGACAAGCCGTGATGGCCAACCGTATGCATAGACAAGGTCTTGACGGACGTCCACGAAAAAATTTGGCATTTTTGACGTCGGAATCCGGATCACCCAAAAAATGGTGTGCTATAGCACACGAAAATCGTCGAAATGAGGCGTATGCTCGCTTCGGGGCTCGTTTGACCCTCCAAATGGGCCGGACAAGCCGTGATGGCCAACCGTATGCATAGACAAGGTCTTGACGGACGTCCACGAAAAAATTTGGCATTTTTGACGTCGGAATCCGGATCACCCAAAAAATGGTGTGCTATAGCACACGAAAATCGTCGAAATGAGGCGTATGCTCGCTTCGGGGCTCGTTTGACCCTCCAAATGGGCCGGACAAGCCGTGATGGCCAACCGTATGCATAGACAAGGTCTTGACGGACGTCCACGAAAAAATTTGGCATTTTTGACGTCGGAATCCGGATCACCCAAAAAATGGTGTGCTATAGCACACGAAAATCGTCGAAATGAGGCGTATGCTCGCTTCGGGGCTCGTTTGACCCTCCAAATGGGCCGGACAAGCCGTGATGGCCAACCGTATGCATAGACAAGGTCTTGACGGACGTCCACGAAAAAATTTGGCATTTTTGACGTCGGAATCCGGATCACCCAAAAAATGGTGTGCTATAGCACACGAAAATCGTCGAAATGAGGCGTATGCTCGCTTCGGGGCTCGTTTGACCCTCCAAATGGGCCGGACAAGCCGTGATGGCCAACCGTATGCATAGACAAGGTCTTGACGGACGTCCACGAAAAAATTTGGCATTTTTGACGTCGGAATCCGGATCACCCAAAAAATGGTGTGCTATAGCACACGAAAATCGTCGAAATGAGGCGTATGCTCGCTTCGGGGCTCGTTTGACCCTCCAAATGGGCCGGACAAGCCGTGATGGCCAACCGTATGCATAGACAAGGTCTTGACGGACGTCCACGAAAAAATTTGGCATTTTTGACGTCGGAATCCGGATCACCCAAAAAATGGTGTGCTATAGCACACGAAAATCGTCGAAATGAGGCGTATGCTCGCTTCGGGGCTCGTTTGACCCTCCAAATGGGCCGGACAAGCCGTGATGGCCAACCGTATGCATAGACAAGGTCTTGACGGACGTCCACGAAAAAATTTGGCATTTTTGACGTCGGAATCCGGATCACCCAAAAAATGGTGTGCTATAGCACACGAAAATCGTCGAAATGAGGCGTATGCTCGCTTCGGGGCTCGTTTGACCCTCCAAATGGGCCGGACAAGCCGTGATGGCCAACCGTATGCATAGACAAGGTCTTGACGGACGTCCACGAAAAAATTTGGCATTTTTGACGTCGGAATCCGGATCACCCAAAAAATGGTGTGCTATAGCACACGAAAATCGTCGAAATGAGGCGTATGCTCGCTTCGGGGCTCGTTTGACCCTCCAAATGGGCCGGACAAGCCGTGATGGCCAACCGTATGCATAGACAAGGTCTTGACGGACGTCCACGAAAAAATTTGGCATTTTTGACGTCGGAATCCGGATCACCCAAAAAATGGTGTGCTATAGCACACGAAAATCGTCGAAATGAGGCGTATGCTCGCTTCGGGGCTCGTTTGACCCTCCAAATGGGCCGGACAAGCCGTGATGGCCAACCGTATGCATAGACAAGGTCTTGACGGACGTCCACGAAAAAATTTGGCATTTTTGACGTCGGAATCCGGATCACCCAAAAAATGGTGTGCTATAGCACACGAAAATCGTCGAAATGAGGCGTATGCTCGCTTCGGGGCTCGTTTGACCCTCCAAATGGGCCGGACAAGCCGTGATGGCCAACCGTATGCATAGACAAGGTCTTGACGGACGTCCACGAAAAAATTTGGCATTTTTGACGTCGGAATCCGGATCACCCAAAAAATGGTGTGCTATAGCACACGAAAATCGTCGAAATGAGGCGTATGCTCGCTTCGGGGCTCGTTTGACCCTCCAAATGGGCCGGACAAGCCGTGATGGCCAACCGTATGCATAGACAAGGTCTTGACGGACGTCCACGAAAAAATTTGGCATTTTTGACGTCGGAATCCGGATCACCCAAAAAATGGTGTGCTATAGCACACGAAAATCGTCGAAATGAGGCGTATGCTCGCTTCGGGGCTCGTTTGACCCTCCAAATGGGCCGGACAAGCCGTGATGGCCAACCGTATGCATAGACAAGGTCTTGACGGACGTCCACGAAAAAATTTGGCATTTTTGACGTCGGAATCCGGATCACCCAAAAAATGGTGTGCTATAGCACACGAAAATCGTCGAAATGAGGCGTATGCTCGCTTCGGGGCTCGTTTGACCCTCCAAATGGGCCGGACAAGCCGTGATGGCCAACCGTATGCATAGACAAGGTCTTGACGGACGTCCACGAAAAAATTTGGCATTTTTGACGTCGGAATCCGGATCACCCAAAAAATGGTGTGCTATAGCACACGAAAATCGTCGAAATGAGGCGTATGCTCGCTTCGGGGCTCGTTTGACCCTCCAAATGGGCCGGACAAGCCGTGATGGCCAACCGTATGCATAGACAAGGTCTTGACGGACGTCCACGAAAAAATTTGGCATTTTTGACGTCGGAATCCGGATCACCCAAAAAATGGTGTGCTATAGCACACGAAAATCGTCGAAATGAGGCGTATGCTCGCTTCGGGGCTCGTTTGACCCTCCAAATGGGCCGGACAAGCCGTGATGGCCAACCGTATGCATAGACAAGGTCTTGACGGACGTCCACGAAAAAATTTGGCATTTTTGACGTCGGAATCCGGATCACCCAAAAAATGGTGTGCTATAGCACACGAAAATCGTCGAAATGAGGCGTATGCTCGCTTCGGGGCTCGTTTGACCCTCCAAATGGGCCGGACAAGCCGTGATGGCCAACCGTATGCATAGACAAGGTCTTGACGGACGTCCACGAAAAAATTTGGCATTTTTGACGTCGGAATCCGGATCACCCAAAAAATGGTGTGCTATAGCACACGAAAATCGTCGAAATGAGGCGTATGCTCGCTTCGGGGCTCGTTTGACCCTCCAAATGGGCCGGACAAGCCGTGATGGCCAACCGTATGCATAGACAAGGTCTTGACGGACGTCCACGAAAAAATTTGGCATTTTTGACGTCGGAATCCGGATCACCCAAAAAATGGTGTGCTATAGCACACGAAAATCGTCGAAATGAGGCGTATGCTCGCTTCGGGGCTCGTTTGACCCTCCAAATGGGCCGGACAAGCCGTGATGGCCAACCGTATGCATAGACAAGGTCTTGACGGACGTCCACGAAAAAATTTGGCATTTTTGACGTCGGAATCCGGATCACCCAAAAAATGGTGTGCTATAGCACACGAAAATCGTCGAAATGAGGCGTATGCTCGCTTCGGGGCTCGTTTGACCCTCCAAATGGGCCGGACAAGCCGTGATGGCCAACCGTATGCATAGACAAGGTCTTGACGGACGTCCACGAAAAAATTTGGCATTTTTGACGTCGGAATCCGGATCACCCAAAAAATGGTGTGCTATAGCACACGAAAATCGTCGAAATGAGGCGTATGCTCGCTTCGGGGCTCGTTTGACCCTCCAAATGGGCCGGACAAGCCGTGATGGCCAACCGTATGCATAGACAAGGTCTTGACGGACGTCCACGAAAAAATTTGGCATTTTTGACGTCGGAATCCGGATCACCCAAAAAATGGTGTGCTATAGCACACGAAAATCGTCGAAATGAGGCGTATGCTCGCTTCGGGGCTCGTTTGACCCTCCAAATGGGCCGGACAAGCCGTGATGGCCAACCGTATGCATAGACAAGGTCTTGACGGACGTCCACGAAAAAATTTGGCATTTTTGACGTCGGAATCCGGATCACCCAAAAAATGGTGTGCTATAGCACACGAAAATCGTCGAAATGAGGCGTATGCTCGCTTCGGGGCTCGTTTGACCCTCCAAATGGGCCGGACAAGCCGTGATGGCCAACCGTATGCATAGACAAGGTCTTGACGGACGTCCACGAAAAAATTTGGCATTTTTGACGTCGGAATCCGGATCACCCAAAAAATGGTGTGCTATAGCACACGAAAATCGTCGAAATGAGGCGTATGCTCGCTTCGGGGCTCGTTTGACCCTCCAAATGGGCCGGACAAGCCGTGATGGCCAACCGTATGCATAGACAAGGTCTTGACGGACGTCCACGAAAAAATTTGGCATTTTTGACGTCGGAATCCGGATCACCCAAAAAATGGTGTGCTATAGCACACGAAAATCGTCGAAATGAGGCGTATGCTCGCTTCGGGGCTCGTTTGACCCTCCAAATGGGCCGGACAAGCCGTGATGGCCAACCGTATGCATAGACAAGGTCTTGACGGACGTCCACGAAAAAATTTGGCATTTTTGACGTCGGAATCCGGATCACCCAAAAAATGGTGTGCTATAGCACACGAAAATCGTCGAAATGAGGCGTATGCTCGCTTCGGGGCTCGTTTGACCCTCCAAATGGGCCGGACAAGCCGTGATGGCCAACCGTATGCATAGACAAGGTCTTGACGGACGTCCACGAAAAAATTTGGCATTTTTGACGTCGGAATCCGGATCACCCAAAAAATGGTGTGCTATAGCACACGAAAATCGTCGAAATGAGGCGTATGCTCGCTTCGGGGCTCGTTTGACCCTCCAAATGGGCCGGACAAGCCGTGATGGCCAACCGTATGCATAGACAAGGTCTTGACGGACGTCCACGAAAAAATTTGGCATTTTTGACGTCGGAATCCGGATCACCCAAAAAATGGTGTGCTATAGCACACGAAAATCGTCGAAATGAGGCGTATGCTCGCTTCGGGGCTCGTTTGACCCTCCAAATGGGCCGGACAAGCCGTGATGGCCAACCGTATGCATAGACAAGGTCTTGACGGACGTCCACGAAAAAATTTGGCATTTTTGACGTCGGAATCCGGATCACCCAAAAAATGGTGTGCTATAGCACACGAAAATCGTCGAAATGAGGCGTATGCTCGCTTCGGGGCTCGTTTGACCCTCCAAATGGGCCGGACAAGCCGTGATGGCCAACCGTATGCATAGACAAGGTCTTGACGGACGTCCACGAAAAAATTTGGCATTTTTGACGTCGGAATCCGGATCACCCAAAAAATGGTGTGCTATAGCACACGAAAATCGTCGAAATGAGGCGTATGCTCGCTTCGGGGCTCGTTTGACCCTCCAAATGGGCCGGACAAGCCGTGATGGCCAACCGTATGCATAGACAAGGTCTTGACGGACGTCCACGAAAAAATTTGGCATTTTTGACGTCGGAATCCGGATCACCCAAAAAATGGTGTGCTATAGCACACGAAAATCGTCGAAATGAGGCGTATGCTCGCTTCGGGGCTCGTTTGACCCTCCAAATGGGCCGGACAAGCCGTGATGGCCAACCGTATGCATAGACAAGGTCTTGACGGACGTCCACGAAAAAATTTGGCATTTTTGACGTCGGAATCCGGATCACCCAAAAAATGGTGTGCTATAGCACACGAAAATCGTCGAAATGAGGCGTATGCTCGCTTCGGGGCTCGTTTGACCCTCCAAATGGGCCGGACAAGCCGTGATGGCCAACCGTATGCATAGACAAGGTCTTGACGGACGTCCACGAAAAAATTTGGCATTTTTGACGTCGGAATCCGGATCACCCAAAAAATGGTGTGCTATAGCACACGAAAATCGTCGAAATGAGGCGTATGCTCGCTTCGGGGCTCGTTTGACCCTCCAAATGGGCCGGACAAGCCGTGATGGCCAACCGTATGCATAGACAAGGTCTTGACGGACGTCCACGAAAAAATTTGGCATTTTTGACGTCGGAATCCGGATCACCCAAAAAATGGTGTGCTATAGCACACGAAAATCGTCGAAATGAGGCGTATGCTCGCTTCGGGGCTCGTTTGACCCTCCAAATGGGCCGGACAAGCCGTGATGGCCAACCGTATGCATAGACAAGGTCTTGACGGACGTCCACGAAAAAATTTGGCATTTTTGACGTCGGAATCCGGATCACCCAAAAAATGGTGTGCTATAGCACACGAAAATCGTCGAAATGAGGCGTATGCTCGCTTCGGGGCTCGTTTGACCCTCCAAATGGGCCGGACAAGCCGTGATGGCCAACCGTATGCATAGACAAGGTCTTGACGGACGTCCACGAAAAAATTTGGCATTTTTGACGTCGGAATCCGGATCACCCAAAAAATGGTGTGCTATAGCACACGAAAATCGTCGAAATGAGGCGTATGCTCGCTTCGGGGCTCGTTTGACCCTCCAAATGGGCCGGACAAGCCGTGATGGCCAACCGTATGCATAGACAAGGTCTTGACGGACGTCCACGAAAAAATTTGGCATTTTTGACGTCGGAATCCGGATCACCCAAAAAATGGTGTGCTATAGCACACGAAAATCGTCGAAATGAGGCGTATGCTCGCTTCGGGGCTCGTTTGACCCTCCAAATGGGCCGGACAAGCCGTGATGGCCAACCGTATGCATAGACAAGGTCTTGACGGACGTCCACGAAAAAATTTGGCATTTTTGACGTCGGAATCCGGATCACCCAAAAAATGGTGTGCTATAGCACACGAAAATCGTCGAAATGAGGCGTATGCTCGCTTCGGGGCTCGTTTGACCCTCCAAATGGGCCGGACAAGCCGTGATGGCCAACCGTATGCATAGACAAGGTCTTGACGGACGTCCACGAAAAAATTTGGCATTTTTGACGTCGGAATCCGGATCACCCAAAAAATGGTGTGCTATAGCACACGAAAATCGTCGAAATGAGGCGTATGCTCGCTTCGGGGCTCGTTTGACCCTCCAAATGGGCCGGACAAGCCGTGATGGCCAACCGTATGCATAGACAAGGTCTTGACGGACGTCCACGAAAAAATTTGGCATTTTTGACGTCGGAATCCGGATCACCCAAAAAATGGTGTGCTATAGCACACGAAAATCGTCGAAATGAGGCGTATGCTCGCTTCGGGGCTCGTTTGACCCTCCAAATGGGCCGGACAAGCCGTGATGGCCAACCGTATGCATAGACAAGGTCTTGACGGACGTCCACGAAAAAATTTGGCATTTTTGACGTCGGAATCCGGATCACCCAAAAAATGGTGTGCTATAGCACACGAAAATCGTCGAAATGAGGCGTATGCTCGCTTCGGGGCTCGTTTGACCCTCCAAATGGGCCGGACAAGCCGTGATGGCCAACCGTATGCATAGACAAGGTCTTGACGGACGTCCACGAAAAAATTTGGCATTTTTGACGTCGGAATCCGGATCACCCAAAAAATGGTGTGCTATAGCACACGAAAATCGTCGAAATGAGGCGTATGCTCGCTTCGGGGCTCGTTTGACCCTCCAAATGGGCCGGACAAGCCGTGATGGCCAACCGTATGCATAGACAAGGTCTTGACGGACGTCCACGAAAAAATTTGGCATTTTTGACGTCGGAATCCGGATCACCCAAAAAATGGTGTGCTATAGCACACGAAAATCGTCGAAATGAGGCGTATGCTCGCTTCGGGGCTCGTTTGACCCTCCAAATGGGCCGGACAAGCCGTGATGGCCAACCGTATGCATAGACAAGGTCTTGACGGACGTCCACGAAAAAATTTGGCATTTTTGACGTCGGAATCCGGATCACCCAAAAAATGGTGTGCTATAGCACACGAAAATCGTCGAAATGAGGCGTATGCTCGCTTCGGGGCTCGTTTGACCCTCCAAATGGGCCGGACAAGCCGTGATGGCCAACCGTATGCATAGACAAGGTCTTGACGGACGTCCACGAAAAAATTTGGCATTTTTGACGTCGGAATCCGGATCACCCAAAAAATGGTGTGCTATAGCACACGAAAATCGTCGAAATGAGGCGTATGCTCGCTTCGGGGCTCGTTTGACCCTCCAAATGGGCCGGACAAGCCGTGATGGCCAACCGTATGCATAGACAAGGTCTTGACGGACGTCCACGAAAAAATTTGGCATTTTTGACGTCGGAATCCGGATCACCCAAAAAATGGTGTGCTATAGCACACGAAAATCGTCGAAATGAGGCGTATGCTCGCTTCGGGGCTCGTTTGACCCTCCAAATGGGCCGGACAAGCCGTGATGGCCAACCGTATGCATAGACAAGGTCTTGACGGACGTCCACGAAAAAATTTGGCATTTTTGACGTCGGAATCCGGATCACCCAAAAAATGGTGTGCTATAGCACACGAAAATCGTCGAAATGAGGCGTATGCTCGCTTCGGGGCTCGTTTGACCCTCCAAATGGGCCGGACAAGCCGTGATGGCCAACCGTATGCATAGACAAGGTCTTGACGGACGTCCACGAAAAAATTTGGCATTTTTGACGTCGGAATCCGGATCACCCAAAAAATGGTGTGCTATAGCACACGAAAATCGTCGAAATGAGGCGTATGCTCGCTTCGGGGCTCGTTTGACCCTCCAAATGGGCCGGACAAGCCGTGATGGCCAACCGTATGCATAGACAAGGTCTTGACGGACGTCCACGAAAAAATTTGGCATTTTTGACGTCGGAATCCGGATCACCCAAAAAATGGTGTGCTATAGCACACGAAAATCGTCGAAATGAGGCGTATGCTCGCTTCGGGGCTCGTTTGACCCTCCAAATGGGCCGGACAAGCCGTGATGGCCAACCGTATGCATAGACAAGGTCTTGACGGACGTCCACGAAAAAATTTGGCATTTTTGACGTCGGAATCCGGATCACCCAAAAAATGGTGTGCTATAGCACACGAAAATCGTCGAAATGAGGCGTATGCTCGCTTCGGGGCTCGTTTGACCCTCCAAATGGGCCGGACAAGCCGTGATGGCCAACCGTATGCATAGACAAGGTCTTGACGGACGTCCACGAAAAAATTTGGCATTTTTGACGTCGGAATCCGGATCACCCAAAAAATGGTGTGCTATAGCACACGAAAATCGTCGAAATGAGGCGTATGCTCGCTTCGGGGCTCGTTTGACCCTCCAAATGGGCCGGACAAGCCGTGATGGCCAACCGTATGCATAGACAAGGTCTTGACGGACGTCCACGAAAAAATTTGGCATTTTTGACGTCGGAATCCGGATCACCCAAAAAATGGTGTGCTATAGCACACGAAAATCGTCGAAATGAGGCGTATGCTCGCTTCGGGGCTCGTTTGACCCTCCAAATGGGCCGGACAAGCCGTGATGGCCAACCGTATGCATAGACAAGGTCTTGACGGACGTCCACGAAAAAATTTGGCATTTTTGACGTCGGAATCCGGATCACCCAAAAAATGGTGTGCTATAGCACACGAAAATCGTCGAAATGAGGCGTATGCTCGCTTCGGGGCTCGTTTGACCCTCCAAATGGGCCGGACAAGCCGTGATGGCCAACCGTATGCATAGACAAGGTCTTGACGGACGTCCACGAAAAAATTTGGCATTTTTGACGTCGGAATCCGGATCACCCAAAAAATGGTGTGCTATAGCACACGAAAATCGTCGAAATGAGGCGTATGCTCGCTTCGGGGCTCGTTTGACCCTCCAAATGGGCCGGACAAGCCGTGATGGCCAACCGTATGCATAGACAAGGTCTTGACGGACGTCCACGAAAAAATTTGGCATTTTTGACGTCGGAATCCGGATCACCCAAAAAATGGTGTGCTATAGCACACGAAAATCGTCGAAATGAGGCGTATGCTCGCTTCGGGGCTCGTTTGACCCTCCAAATGGGCCGGACAAGCCGTGATGGCCAACCGTATGCATAGACAAGGTCTTGACGGACGTCCACGAAAAAATTTGGCATTTTTGACGTCGGAATCCGGATCACCCAAAAAATGGTGTGCTATAGCACACGAAAATCGTCGAAATGAGGCGTATGCTCGCTTCGGGGCTCGTTTGACCCTCCAAATGGGCCGGACAAGCCGTGATGGCCAACCGTATGCATAGACAAGGTCTTGACGGACGTCCACGAAAAAATTTGGCATTTTTGACGTCGGAATCCGGATCACCCAAAAAATGGTGTGCTATAGCACACGAAAATCGTCGAAATGAGGCGTATGCTCGCTTCGGGGCTCGTTTGACCCTCCAAATGGGCCGGACAAGCCGTGATGGCCAACCGTATGCATAGACAAGGTCTTGACGGACGTCCACGAAAAAATTTGGCATTTTTGACGTCGGAATCCGGATCACCCAAAAAATGGTGTGCTATAGCACACGAAAATCGTCGAAATGAGGCGTATGCTCGCTTCGGGGCTCGTTTGACCCTCCAAATGGGCCGGACAAGCCGTGATGGCCAACCGTATGCATAGACAAGGTCTTGACGGACGTCCACGAAAAAATTTGGCATTTTTGACGTCGGAATCCGGATCACCCAAAAAATGGTGTGCTATAGCACACGAAAATCGTCGAAATGAGGCGTATGCTCGCTTCGGGGCTCGTTTGACCCTCCAAATGGGCCGGACAAGCCGTGATGGCCAACCGTATGCATAGACAAGGTCTTGACGGACGTCCACGAAAAAATTTGGCATTTTTGACGTCGGAATCCGGATCACCCAAAAAATGGTGTGCTATAGCACACGAAAATCGTCGAAATGAGGCGTATGCTCGCTTCGGGGCTCGTTTGACCCTCCAAATGGGCCGGACAAGCCGTGATGGCCAACCGTATGCATAGACAAGGTCTTGACGGACGTCCACGAAAAAATTTGGCATTTTTGACGTCGGAATCCGGATCACCCAAAAAATGGTGTGCTATAGCACACGAAAATCGTCGAAATGAGGCGTATGCTCGCTTCGGGGCTCGTTTGACCCTCCAAATGGGCCGGACAAGCCGTGATGGCCAACCGTATGCATAGACAAGGTCTTGACGGACGTCCACGAAAAAATTTGGCATTTTTGACGTCGGAATCCGGATCACCCAAAAAATGGTGTGCTATAGCACACGAAAATCGTCGAAATGAGGCGTATGCTCGCTTCGGGGCTCGTTTGACCCTCCAAATGGGCCGGACAAGCCGTGATGGCCAACCGTATGCATAGACAAGGTCTTGACGGACGTCCACGAAAAAATTTGGCATTTTTGACGTCGGAATCCGGATCACCCAAAAAATGGTGTGCTATAGCACACGAAAATCGTCGAAATGAGGCGTATGCTCGCTTCGGGGCTCGTTTGACCCTCCAAATGGGCCGGACAAGCCGTGATGGCCAACCGTATGCATAGACAAGGTCTTGACGGACGTCCACGAAAAAATTTGGCATTTTTGACGTCGGAATCCGGATCACCCAAAAAATGGTGTGCTATAGCACACGAAAATCGTCGAAATGAGGCGTATGCTCGCTTCGGGGCTCGTTTGACCCTCCAAATGGGCCGGACAAGCCGTGATGGCCAACCGTATGCATAGACAAGGTCTTGACGGACGTCCACGAAAAAATTTGGCATTTTTGACGTCGGAATCCGGATCACCCAAAAAATGGTGTGCTATAGCACACGAAAATCGTCGAAATGAGGCGTATGCTCGCTTCGGGGCTCGTTTGACCCTCCAAATGGGCCGGACAAGCCGTGATGGCCAACCGTATGCATAGACAAGGTCTTGACGGACGTCCACGAAAAAATTTGGCATTTTTGACGTCGGAATCCGGATCACCCAAAAAATGGTGTGCTATAGCACACGAAAATCGTCGAAATGAGGCGTATGCTCGCTTCGGGGCTCGTTTGACCCTCCAAATGGGCCGGACAAGCCGTGATGGCCAACCGTATGCATAGACAAGGTCTTGACGGACGTCCACGAAAAAATTTGGCATTTTTGACGTCGGAATCCGGATCACCCAAAAAATGGTGTGCTATAGCACACGAAAATCGTCGAAATGAGGCGTATGCTCGCTTCGGGGCTCGTTTGACCCTCCAAATGGGCCGGACAAGCCGTGATGGCCAACCGTATGCATAGACAAGGTCTTGACGGACGTCCACGAAAAAATTTGGCATTTTTGACGTCGGAATCCGGATCACCCAAAAAATGGTGTGCTATAGCACACGAAAATCGTCGAAATGAGGCGTATGCTCGCTTCGGGGCTCGTTTGACCCTCCAAATGGGCCGGACAAGCCGTGATGGCCAACCGTATGCATAGACAAGGTCTTGACGGACGTCCACGAAAAAATTTGGCATTTTTGACGTCGGAATCCGGATCACCCAAAAAATGGTGTGCTATAGCACACGAAAATCGTCGAAATGAGGCGTATGCTCGCTTCGGGGCTCGTTTGACCCTCCAAATGGGCCGGACAAGCCGTGATGGCCAACCGTATGCATAGACAAGGTCTTGACGGACGTCCACGAAAAAATTTGGCATTTTTGACGTCGGAATCCGGATCACCCAAAAAATGGTGTGCTATAGCACACGAAAATCGTCGAAATGAGGCGTATGCTCGCTTCGGGGCTCGTTTGACCCTCCAAATGGGCCGGACAAGCCGTGATGGCCAACCGTATGCATAGACAAGGTCTTGACGGACGTCCACGAAAAAATTTGGCATTTTTGACGTCGGAATCCGGATCACCCAAAAAATGGTGTGCTATAGCACACGAAAATCGTCGAAATGAGGCGTATGCTCGCTTCGGGGCTCGTTTGACCCTCCAAATGGGCCGGACAAGCCGTGATGGCCAACCGTATGCATAGACAAGGTCTTGACGGACGTCCACGAAAAAATTTGGCATTTTTGACGTCGGAATCCGGATCACCCAAAAAATGGTGTGCTATAGCACACGAAAATCGTCGAAATGAGGCGTATGCTCGCTTCGGGGCTCGTTTGACCCTCCAAATGGGCCGGACAAGCCGTGATGGCCAACCGTATGCATAGACAAGGTCTTGACGGACGTCCACGAAAAAATTTGGCATTTTTGACGTCGGAATCCGGATCACCCAAAAAATGGTGTGCTATAGCACACGAAAATCGTCGAAATGAGGCGTATGCTCGCTTCGGGGCTCGTTTGACCCTCCAAATGGGCCGGACAAGCCGTGATGGCCAACCGTATGCATAGACAAGGTCTTGACGGACGTCCACGAAAAAATTTGGCATTTTTGACGTCGGAATCCGGATCACCCAAAAAATGGTGTGCTATAGCACACGAAAATCGTCGAAATGAGGCGTATGCTCGCTTCGGGGCTCGTTTGACCCTCCAAATGGGCCGGACAAGCCGTGATGGCCAACCGTATGCATAGACAAGGTCTTGACGGACGTCCACGAAAAAATTTGGCATTTTTGACGTCGGAATCCGGATCACCCAAAAAATGGTGTGCTATAGCACACGAAAATCGTCGAAATGAGGCGTATGCTCGCTTCGGGGCTCGTTTGACCCTCCAAATGGGCCGGACAAGCCGTGATGGCCAACCGTATGCATAGACAAGGTCTTGACGGACGTCCACGAAAAAATTTGGCATTTTTGACGTCGGAATCCGGATCACCCAAAAAATGGTGTGCTATAGCACACGAAAATCGTCGAAATGAGGCGTATGCTCGCTTCGGGGCTCGTTTGACCCTCCAAATGGGCCGGACAAGCCGTGATGGCCAACCGTATGCATAGACAAGGTCTTGACGGACGTCCACGAAAAAATTTGGCATTTTTGACGTCGGAATCCGGATCACCCAAAAAATGGTGTGCTATAGCACACGAAAATCGTCGAAATGAGGCGTATGCTCGCTTCGGGGCTCGTTTGACCCTCCAAATGGGCCGGACAAGCCGTGATGGCCAACCGTATGCATAGACAAGGTCTTGACGGACGTCCACGAAAAAATTTGGCATTTTTGACGTCGGAATCCGGATCACCCAAAAAATGGTGTGCTATAGCACACGAAAATCGTCGAAATGAGGCGTATGCTCGCTTCGGGGCTCGTTTGACCCTCCAAATGGGCCGGACAAGCCGTGATGGCCAACCGTATGCATAGACAAGGTCTTGACGGACGTCCACGAAAAAATTTGGCATTTTTGACGTCGGAATCCGGATCACCCAAAAAATGGTGTGCTATAGCACACGAAAATCGTCGAAATGAGGCGTATGCTCGCTTCGGGGCTCGTTTGACCCTCCAAATGGGCCGGACAAGCCGTGATGGCCAACCGTATGCATAGACAAGGTCTTGACGGACGTCCACGAAAAAATTTGGCATTTTTGACGTCGGAATCCGGATCACCCAAAAAATGGTGTGCTATAGCACACGAAAATCGTCGAAATGAGGCGTATGCTCGCTTCGGGGCTCGTTTGACCCTCCAAATGGGCCGGACAAGCCGTGATGGCCAACCGTATGCATAGACAAGGTCTTGACGGACGTCCACGAAAAAATTTGGCATTTTTGACGTCGGAATCCGGATCACCCAAAAAATGGTGTGCTATAGCACACGAAAATCGTCGAAATGAGGCGTATGCTCGCTTCGGGGCTCGTTTGACCCTCCAAATGGGCCGGACAAGCCGTGATGGCCAACCGTATGCATAGACAAGGTCTTGACGGACGTCCACGAAAAAATTTGGCATTTTTGACGTCGGAATCCGGATCACCCAAAAAATGGTGTGCTATAGCACACGAAAATCGTCGAAATGAGGCGTATGCTCGCTTCGGGGCTCGTTTGACCCTCCAAATGGGCCGGACAAGCCGTGATGGCCAACCGTATGCATAGACAAGGTCTTGACGGACGTCCACGAAAAAATTTGGCATTTTTGACGTCGGAATCCGGATCACCCAAAAAATGGTGTGCTATAGCACACGAAAATCGTCGAAATGAGGCGTATGCTCGCTTCGGGGCTCGTTTGACCCTCCAAATGGGCCGGACAAGCCGTGATGGCCAACCGTATGCATAGACAAGGTCTTGACGGACGTCCACGAAAAAATTTGGCATTTTTGACGTCGGAATCCGGATCACCCAAAAAATGGTGTGCTATAGCACACGAAAATCGTCGAAATGAGGCGTATGCTCGCTTCGGGGCTCGTTTGACCCTCCAAATGGGCCGGACAAGCCGTGATGGCCAACCGTATGCATAGACAAGGTCTTGACGGACGTCCACGAAAAAATTTGGCATTTTTGACGTCGGAATCCGGATCACCCAAAAAATGGTGTGCTATAGCACACGAAAATCGTCGAAATGAGGCGTATGCTCGCTTCGGGGCTCGTTTGACCCTCCAAATGGGCCGGACAAGCCGTGATGGCCAACCGTATGCATAGACAAGGTCTTGACGGACGTCCACGAAAAAATTTGGCATTTTTGACGTCGGAATCCGGATCACCCAAAAAATGGTGTGCTATAGCACACGAAAATCGTCGAAATGAGGCGTATGCTCGCTTCGGGGCTCGTTTGACCCTCCAAATGGGCCGGACAAGCCGTGATGGCCAACCGTATGCATAGACAAGGTCTTGACGGACGTCCACGAAAAAATTTGGCATTTTTGACGTCGGAATCCGGATCACCCAAAAAATGGTGTGCTATAGCACACGAAAATCGTCGAAATGAGGCGTATGCTCGCTTCGGGGCTCGTTTGACCCTCCAAATGGGCCGGACAAGCCGTGATGGCCAACCGTATGCATAGACAAGGTCTTGACGGACGTCCACGAAAAAATTTGGCATTTTTGACGTCGGAATCCGGATCACCCAAAAAATGGTGTGCTATAGCACACGAAAATCGTCGAAATGAGGCGTATGCTCGCTTCGGGGCTCGTTTGACCCTCCAAATGGGCCGGACAAGCCGTGATGGCCAACCGTATGCATAGACAAGGTCTTGACGGACGTCCACGAAAAAATTTGGCATTTTTGACGTCGGAATCCGGATCACCCAAAAAATGGTGTGCTATAGCACACGAAAATCGTCGAAATGAGGCGTATGCTCGCTTCGGGGCTCGTTTGACCCTCCAAATGGGCCGGACAAGCCGTGATGGCCAACCGTATGCATAGACAAGGTCTTGACGGACGTCCACGAAAAAATTTGGCATTTTTGACGTCGGAATCCGGATCACCCAAAAAATGGTGTGCTATAGCACACGAAAATCGTCGAAATGAGGCGTATGCTCGCTTCGGGGCTCGTTTGACCCTCCAAATGGGCCGGACAAGCCGTGATGGCCAACCGTATGCATAGACAAGGTCTTGACGGACGTCCACGAAAAAATTTGGCATTTTTGACGTCGGAATCCGGATCACCCAAAAAATGGTGTGCTATAGCACACGAAAATCGTCGAAATGAGGCGTATGCTCGCTTCGGGGCTCGTTTGACCCTCCAAATGGGCCGGACAAGCCGTGATGGCCAACCGTATGCATAGACAAGGTCTTGACGGACGTCCACGAAAAAATTTGGCATTTTTGACGTCGGAATCCGGATCACCCAAAAAATGGTGTGCTATAGCACACGAAAATCGTCGAAATGAGGCGTATGCTCGCTTCGGGGCTCGTTTGACCCTCCAAATGGGCCGGACAAGCCGTGATGGCCAACCGTATGCATAGACAAGGTCTTGACGGACGTCCACGAAAAAATTTGGCATTTTTGACGTCGGAATCCGGATCACCCAAAAAATGGTGTGCTATAGCACACGAAAATCGTCGAAATGAGGCGTATGCTCGCTTCGGGGCTCGTTTGACCCTCCAAATGGGCCGGACAAGCCGTGATGGCCAACCGTATGCATAGACAAGGTCTTGACGGACGTCCACGAAAAAATTTGGCATTTTTGACGTCGGAATCCGGATCACCCAAAAAATGGTGTGCTATAGCACACGAAAATCGTCGAAATGAGGCGTATGCTCGCTTCGGGGCTCGTTTGACCCTCCAAATGGGCCGGACAAGCCGTGATGGCCAACCGTATGCATAGACAAGGTCTTGACGGACGTCCACGAAAAAATTTGGCATTTTTGACGTCGGAATCCGGATCACCCAAAAAATGGTGTGCTATAGCACACGAAAATCGTCGAAATGAGGCGTATGCTCGCTTCGGGGCTCGTTTGACCCTCCAAATGGGCCGGACAAGCCGTGATGGCCAACCGTATGCATAGACAAGGTCTTGACGGACGTCCACGAAAAAATTTGGCATTTTTGACGTCGGAATCCGGATCACCCAAAAAATGGTGTGCTATAGCACACGAAAATCGTCGAAATGAGGCGTATGCTCGCTTCGGGGCTCGTTTGACCCTCCAAATGGGCCGGACAAGCCGTGATGGCCAACCGTATGCATAGACAAGGTCTTGACGGACGTCCACGAAAAAATTTGGCATTTTTGACGTCGGAATCCGGATCACCCAAAAAATGGTGTGCTATAGCACACGAAAATCGTCGAAATGAGGCGTATGCTCGCTTCGGGGCTCGTTTGACCCTCCAAATGGGCCGGACAAGCCGTGATGGCCAACCGTATGCATAGACAAGGTCTTGACGGACGTCCACGAAAAAATTTGGCATTTTTGACGTCGGAATCCGGATCACCCAAAAAATGGTGTGCTATAGCACACGAAAATCGTCGAAATGAGGCGTATGCTCGCTTCGGGGCTCGTTTGACCCTCCAAATGGGCCGGACAAGCCGTGATGGCCAACCGTATGCATAGACAAGGTCTTGACGGACGTCCACGAAAAAATTTGGCATTTTTGACGTCGGAATCCGGATCACCCAAAAAATGGTGTGCTATAGCACACGAAAATCGTCGAAATGAGGCGTATGCTCGCTTCGGGGCTCGTTTGACCCTCCAAATGGGCCGGACAAGCCGTGATGGCCAACCGTATGCATAGACAAGGTCTTGACGGACGTCCACGAAAAAATTTGGCATTTTTGACGTCGGAATCCGGATCACCCAAAAAATGGTGTGCTATAGCACACGAAAATCGTCGAAATGAGGCGTATGCTCGCTTCGGGGCTCGTTTGACCCTCCAAATGGGCCGGACAAGCCGTGATGGCCAACCGTATGCATAGACAAGGTCTTGACGGACGTCCACGAAAAAATTTGGCATTTTTGACGTCGGAATCCGGATCACCCAAAAAATGGTGTGCTATAGCACACGAAAATCGTCGAAATGAGGCGTATGCTCGCTTCGGGGCTCGTTTGACCCTCCAAATGGGCCGGACAAGCCGTGATGGCCAACCGTATGCATAGACAAGGTCTTGACGGACGTCCACGAAAAAATTTGGCATTTTTGACGTCGGAATCCGGATCACCCAAAAAATGGTGTGCTATAGCACACGAAAATCGTCGAAATGAGGCGTATGCTCGCTTCGGGGCTCGTTTGACCCTCCAAATGGGCCGGACAAGCCGTGATGGCCAACCGTATGCATAGACAAGGTCTTGACGGACGTCCACGAAAAAATTTGGCATTTTTGACGTCGGAATCCGGATCACCCAAAAAATGGTGTGCTATAGCACACGAAAATCGTCGAAATGAGGCGTATGCTCGCTTCGGGGCTCGTTTGACCCTCCAAATGGGCCGGACAAGCCGTGATGGCCAACCGTATGCATAGACAAGGTCTTGACGGACGTCCACGAAAAAATTTGGCATTTTTGACGTCGGAATCCGGATCACCCAAAAAATGGTGTGCTATAGCACACGAAAATCGTCGAAATGAGGCGTATGCTCGCTTCGGGGCTCGTTTGACCCTCCAAATGGGCCGGACAAGCCGTGATGGCCAACCGTATGCATAGACAAGGTCTTGACGGACGTCCACGAAAAAATTTGGCATTTTTGACGTCGGAATCCGGATCACCCAAAAAATGGTGTGCTATAGCACACGAAAATCGTCGAAATGAGGCGTATGCTCGCTTCGGGGCTCGTTTGACCCTCCAAATGGGCCGGACAAGCCGTGATGGCCAACCGTATGCATAGACAAGGTCTTGACGGACGTCCACGAAAAAATTTGGCATTTTTGACGTCGGAATCCGGATCACCCAAAAAATGGTGTGCTATAGCACACGAAAATCGTCGAAATGAGGCGTATGCTCGCTTCGGGGCTCGTTTGACCCTCCAAATGGGCCGGACAAGCCGTGATGGCCAACCGTATGCATAGACAAGGTCTTGACGGACGTCCACGAAAAAATTTGGCATTTTTGACGTCGGAATCCGGATCACCCAAAAAATGGTGTGCTATAGCACACGAAAATCGTCGAAATGAGGCGTATGCTCGCTTCGGGGCTCGTTTGACCCTCCAAATGGGCCGGACAAGCCGTGATGGCCAACCGTATGCATAGACAAGGTCTTGACGGACGTCCACGAAAAAATTTGGCATTTTTGACGTCGGAATCCGGATCACCCAAAAAATGGTGTGCTATAGCACACGAAAATCGTCGAAATGAGGCGTATGCTCGCTTCGGGGCTCGTTTGACCCTCCAAATGGGCCGGACAAGCCGTGATGGCCAACCGTATGCATAGACAAGGTCTTGACGGACGTCCACGAAAAAATTTGGCATTTTTGACGTCGGAATCCGGATCACCCAAAAAATGGTGTGCTATAGCACACGAAAATCGTCGAAATGAGGCGTATGCTCGCTTCGGGGCTCGTTTGACCCTCCAAATGGGCCGGACAAGCCGTGATGGCCAACCGTATGCATAGACAAGGTCTTGACGGACGTCCACGAAAAAATTTGGCATTTTTGACGTCGGAATCCGGATCACCCAAAAAATGGTGTGCTATAGCACACGAAAATCGTCGAAATGAGGCGTATGCTCGCTTCGGGGCTCGTTTGACCCTCCAAATGGGCCGGACAAGCCGTGATGGCCAACCGTATGCATAGACAAGGTCTTGACGGACGTCCACGAAAAAATTTGGCATTTTTGACGTCGGAATCCGGATCACCCAAAAAATGGTGTGCTATAGCACACGAAAATCGTCGAAATGAGGCGTATGCTCGCTTCGGGGCTCGTTTGACCCTCCAAATGGGCCGGACAAGCCGTGATGGCCAACCGTATGCATAGACAAGGTCTTGACGGACGTCCACGAAAAAATTTGGCATTTTTGACGTCGGAATCCGGATCACCCAAAAAATGGTGTGCTATAGCACACGAAAATCGTCGAAATGAGGCGTATGCTCGCTTCGGGGCTCGTTTGACCCTCCAAATGGGCCGGACAAGCCGTGATGGCCAACCGTATGCATAGACAAGGTCTTGACGGACGTCCACGAAAAAATTTGGCATTTTTGACGTCGGAATCCGGATCACCCAAAAAATGGTGTGCTATAGCACACGAAAATCGTCGAAATGAGGCGTATGCTCGCTTCGGGGCTCGTTTGACCCTCCAAATGGGCCGGACAAGCCGTGATGGCCAACCGTATGCATAGACAAGGTCTTGACGGACGTCCACGAAAAAATTTGGCATTTTTGACGTCGGAATCCGGATCACCCAAAAAATGGTGTGCTATAGCACACGAAAATCGTCGAAATGAGGCGTATGCTCGCTTCGGGGCTCGTTTGACCCTCCAAATGGGCCGGACAAGCCGTGATGGCCAACCGTATGCATAGACAAGGTCTTGACGGACGTCCACGAAAAAATTTGGCATTTTTGACGTCGGAATCCGGATCACCCAAAAAATGGTGTGCTATAGCACACGAAAATCGTCGAAATGAGGCGTATGCTCGCTTCGGGGCTCGTTTGACCCTCCAAATGGGCCGGACAAGCCGTGATGGCCAACCGTATGCATAGACAAGGTCTTGACGGACGTCCACGAAAAAATTTGGCATTTTTGACGTCGGAATCCGGATCACCCAAAAAATGGTGTGCTATAGCACACGAAAATCGTCGAAATGAGGCGTATGCTCGCTTCGGGGCTCGTTTGACCCTCCAAATGGGCCGGACAAGCCGTGATGGCCAACCGTATGCATAGACAAGGTCTTGACGGACGTCCACGAAAAAATTTGGCATTTTTGACGTCGGAATCCGGATCACCCAAAAAATGGTGTGCTATAGCACACGAAAATCGTCGAAATGAGGCGTATGCTCGCTTCGGGGCTCGTTTGACCCTCCAAATGGGCCGGACAAGCCGTGATGGCCAACCGTATGCATAGACAAGGTCTTGACGGACGTCCACGAAAAAATTTGGCATTTTTGACGTCGGAATCCGGATCACCCAAAAAATGGTGTGCTATAGCACACGAAAATCGTCGAAATGAGGCGTATGCTCGCTTCGGGGCTCGTTTGACCCTCCAAATGGGCCGGACAAGCCGTGATGGCCAACCGTATGCATAGACAAGGTCTTGACGGACGTCCACGAAAAAATTTGGCATTTTTGACGTCGGAATCCGGATCACCCAAAAAATGGTGTGCTATAGCACACGAAAATCGTCGAAATGAGGCGTATGCTCGCTTCGGGGCTCGTTTGACCCTCCAAATGGGCCGGACAAGCCGTGATGGCCAACCGTATGCATAGACAAGGTCTTGACGGACGTCCACGAAAAAATTTGGCATTTTTGACGTCGGAATCCGGATCACCCAAAAAATGGTGTGCTATAGCACACGAAAATCGTCGAAATGAGGCGTATGCTCGCTTCGGGGCTCGTTTGACCCTCCAAATGGGCCGGACAAGCCGTGATGGCCAACCGTATGCATAGACAAGGTCTTGACGGACGTCCACGAAAAAATTTGGCATTTTTGACGTCGGAATCCGGATCACCCAAAAAATGGTGTGCTATAGCACACGAAAATCGTCGAAATGAGGCGTATGCTCGCTTCGGGGCTCGTTTGACCCTCCAAATGGGCCGGACAAGCCGTGATGGCCAACCGTATGCATAGACAAGGTCTTGACGGACGTCCACGAAAAAATTTGGCATTTTTGACGTCGGAATCCGGATCACCCAAAAAATGGTGTGCTATAGCACACGAAAATCGTCGAAATGAGGCGTATGCTCGCTTCGGGGCTCGTTTGACCCTCCAAATGGGCCGGACAAGCCGTGATGGCCAACCGTATGCATAGACAAGGTCTTGACGGACGTCCACGAAAAAATTTGGCATTTTTGACGTCGGAATCCGGATCACCCAAAAAATGGTGTGCTATAGCACACGAAAATCGTCGAAATGAGGCGTATGCTCGCTTCGGGGCTCGTTTGACCCTCCAAATGGGCCGGACAAGCCGTGATGGCCAACCGTATGCATAGACAAGGTCTTGACGGACGTCCACGAAAAAATTTGGCATTTTTGACGTCGGAATCCGGATCACCCAAAAAATGGTGTGCTATAGCACACGAAAATCGTCGAAATGAGGCGTATGCTCGCTTCGGGGCTCGTTTGACCCTCCAAATGGGCCGGACAAGCCGTGATGGCCAACCGTATGCATAGACAAGGTCTTGACGGACGTCCACGAAAAAATTTGGCATTTTTGACGTCGGAATCCGGATCACCCAAAAAATGGTGTGCTATAGCACACGAAAATCGTCGAAATGAGGCGTATGCTCGCTTCGGGGCTCGTTTGACCCTCCAAATGGGCCGGACAAGCCGTGATGGCCAACCGTATGCATAGACAAGGTCTTGACGGACGTCCACGAAAAAATTTGGCATTTTTGACGTCGGAATCCGGATCACCCAAAAAATGGTGTGCTATAGCACACGAAAATCGTCGAAATGAGGCGTATGCTCGCTTCGGGGCTCGTTTGACCCTCCAAATGGGCCGGACAAGCCGTGATGGCCAACCGTATGCATAGACAAGGTCTTGACGGACGTCCACGAAAAAATTTGGCATTTTTGACGTCGGAATCCGGATCACCCAAAAAATGGTGTGCTATAGCACACGAAAATCGTCGAAATGAGGCGTATGCTCGCTTCGGGGCTCGTTTGACCCTCCAAATGGGCCGGACAAGCCGTGATGGCCAACCGTATGCATAGACAAGGTCTTGACGGACGTCCACGAAAAAATTTGGCATTTTTGACGTCGGAATCCGGATCACCCAAAAAATGGTGTGCTATAGCACACGAAAATCGTCGAAATGAGGCGTATGCTCGCTTCGGGGCTCGTTTGACCCTCCAAATGGGCCGGACAAGCCGTGATGGCCAACCGTATGCATAGACAAGGTCTTGACGGACGTCCACGAAAAAATTTGGCATTTTTGACGTCGGAATCCGGATCACCCAAAAAATGGTGTGCTATAGCACACGAAAATCGTCGAAATGAGGCGTATGCTCGCTTCGGGGCTCGTTTGACCCTCCAAATGGGCCGGACAAGCCGTGATGGCCAACCGTATGCATAGACAAGGTCTTGACGGACGTCCACGAAAAAATTTGGCATTTTTGACGTCGGAATCCGGATCACCCAAAAAATGGTGTGCTATAGCACACGAAAATCGTCGAAATGAGGCGTATGCTCGCTTCGGGGCTCGTTTGACCCTCCAAATGGGCCGGACAAGCCGTGATGGCCAACCGTATGCATAGACAAGGTCTTGACGGACGTCCACGAAAAAATTTGGCATTTTTGACGTCGGAATCCGGATCACCCAAAAAATGGTGTGCTATAGCACACGAAAATCGTCGAAATGAGGCGTATGCTCGCTTCGGGGCTCGTTTGACCCTCCAAATGGGCCGGACAAGCCGTGATGGCCAACCGTATGCATAGACAAGGTCTTGACGGACGTCCACGAAAAAATTTGGCATTTTTGACGTCGGAATCCGGATCACCCAAAAAATGGTGTGCTATAGCACACGAAAATCGTCGAAATGAGGCGTATGCTCGCTTCGGGGCTCGTTTGACCCTCCAAATGGGCCGGACAAGCCGTGATGGCCAACCGTATGCATAGACAAGGTCTTGACGGACGTCCACGAAAAAATTTGGCATTTTTGACGTCGGAATCCGGATCACCCAAAAAATGGTGTGCTATAGCACACGAAAATCGTCGAAATGAGGCGTATGCTCGCTTCGGGGCTCGTTTGACCCTCCAAATGGGCCGGACAAGCCGTGATGGCCAACCGTATGCATAGACAAGGTCTTGACGGACGTCCACGAAAAAATTTGGCATTTTTGACGTCGGAATCCGGATCACCCAAAAAATGGTGTGCTATAGCACACGAAAATCGTCGAAATGAGGCGTATGCTCGCTTCGGGGCTCGTTTGACCCTCCAAATGGGCCGGACAAGCCGTGATGGCCAACCGTATGCATAGACAAGGTCTTGACGGACGTCCACGAAAAAATTTGGCATTTTTGACGTCGGAATCCGGATCACCCAAAAAATGGTGTGCTATAGCACACGAAAATCGTCGAAATGAGGCGTATGCTCGCTTCGGGGCTCGTTTGACCCTCCAAATGGGCCGGACAAGCCGTGATGGCCAACCGTATGCATAGACAAGGTCTTGACGGACGTCCACGAAAAAATTTGGCATTTTTGACGTCGGAATCCGGATCACCCAAAAAATGGTGTGCTATAGCACACGAAAATCGTCGAAATGAGGCGTATGCTCGCTTCGGGGCTCGTTTGACCCTCCAAATGGGCCGGACAAGCCGTGATGGCCAACCGTATGCATAGACAAGGTCTTGACGGACGTCCACGAAAAAATTTGGCATTTTTGACGTCGGAATCCGGATCACCCAAAAAATGGTGTGCTATAGCACACGAAAATCGTCGAAATGAGGCGTATGCTCGCTTCGGGGCTCGTTTGACCCTCCAAATGGGCCGGACAAGCCGTGATGGCCAACCGTATGCATAGACAAGGTCTTGACGGACGTCCACGAAAAAATTTGGCATTTTTGACGTCGGAATCCGGATCACCCAAAAAATGGTGTGCTATAGCACACGAAAATCGTCGAAATGAGGCGTATGCTCGCTTCGGGGCTCGTTTGACCCTCCAAATGGGCCGGACAAGCCGTGATGGCCAACCGTATGCATAGACAAGGTCTTGACGGACGTCCACGAAAAAATTTGGCATTTTTGACGTCGGAATCCGGATCACCCAAAAAATGGTGTGCTATAGCACACGAAAATCGTCGAAATGAGGCGTATGCTCGCTTCGGGGCTCGTTTGACCCTCCAAATGGGCCGGACAAGCCGTGATGGCCAACCGTATGCATAGACAAGGTCTTGACGGACGTCCACGAAAAAATTTGGCATTTTTGACGTCGGAATCCGGATCACCCAAAAAATGGTGTGCTATAGCACACGAAAATCGTCGAAATGAGGCGTATGCTCGCTTCGGGGCTCGTTTGACCCTCCAAATGGGCCGGACAAGCCGTGATGGCCAACCGTATGCATAGACAAGGTCTTGACGGACGTCCACGAAAAAATTTGGCATTTTTGACGTCGGAATCCGGATCACCCAAAAAATGGTGTGCTATAGCACACGAAAATCGTCGAAATGAGGCGTATGCTCGCTTCGGGGCTCGTTTGACCCTCCAAATGGGCCGGACAAGCCGTGATGGCCAACCGTATGCATAGACAAGGTCTTGACGGACGTCCACGAAAAAATTTGGCATTTTTGACGTCGGAATCCGGATCACCCAAAAAATGGTGTGCTATAGCACACGAAAATCGTCGAAATGAGGCGTATGCTCGCTTCGGGGCTCGTTTGACCCTCCAAATGGGCCGGACAAGCCGTGATGGCCAACCGTATGCATAGACAAGGTCTTGACGGACGTCCACGAAAAAATTTGGCATTTTTGACGTCGGAATCCGGATCACCCAAAAAATGGTGTGCTATAGCACACGAAAATCGTCGAAATGAGGCGTATGCTCGCTTCGGGGCTCGTTTGACCCTCCAAATGGGCCGGACAAGCCGTGATGGCCAACCGTATGCATAGACAAGGTCTTGACGGACGTCCACGAAAAAATTTGGCATTTTTGACGTCGGAATCCGGATCACCCAAAAAATGGTGTGCTATAGCACACGAAAATCGTCGAAATGAGGCGTATGCTCGCTTCGGGGCTCGTTTGACCCTCCAAATGGGCCGGACAAGCCGTGATGGCCAACCGTATGCATAGACAAGGTCTTGACGGACGTCCACGAAAAAATTTGGCATTTTTGACGTCGGAATCCGGATCACCCAAAAAATGGTGTGCTATAGCACACGAAAATCGTCGAAATGAGGCGTATGCTCGCTTCGGGGCTCGTTTGACCCTCCAAATGGGCCGGACAAGCCGTGATGGCCAACCGTATGCATAGACAAGGTCTTGACGGACGTCCACGAAAAAATTTGGCATTTTTGACGTCGGAATCCGGATCACCCAAAAAATGGTGTGCTATAGCACACGAAAATCGTCGAAATGAGGCGTATGCTCGCTTCGGGGCTCGTTTGACCCTCCAAATGGGCCGGACAAGCCGTGATGGCCAACCGTATGCATAGACAAGGTCTTGACGGACGTCCACGAAAAAATTTGGCATTTTTGACGTCGGAATCCGGATCACCCAAAAAATGGTGTGCTATAGCACACGAAAATCGTCGAAATGAGGCGTATGCTCGCTTCGGGGCTCGTTTGACCCTCCAAATGGGCCGGACAAGCCGTGATGGCCAACCGTATGCATAGACAAGGTCTTGACGGACGTCCACGAAAAAATTTGGCATTTTTGACGTCGGAATCCGGATCACCCAAAAAATGGTGTGCTATAGCACACGAAAATCGTCGAAATGAGGCGTATGCTCGCTTCGGGGCTCGTTTGACCCTCCAAATGGGCCGGACAAGCCGTGATGGCCAACCGTATGCATAGACAAGGTCTTGACGGACGTCCACGAAAAAATTTGGCATTTTTGACGTCGGAATCCGGATCACCCAAAAAATGGTGTGCTATAGCACACGAAAATCGTCGAAATGAGGCGTATGCTCGCTTCGGGGCTCGTTTGACCCTCCAAATGGGCCGGACAAGCCGTGATGGCCAACCGTATGCATAGACAAGGTCTTGACGGACGTCCACGAAAAAATTTGGCATTTTTGACGTCGGAATCCGGATCACCCAAAAAATGGTGTGCTATAGCACACGAAAATCGTCGAAATGAGGCGTATGCTCGCTTCGGGGCTCGTTTGACCCTCCAAATGGGCCGGACAAGCCGTGATGGCCAACCGTATGCATAGACAAGGTCTTGACGGACGTCCACGAAAAAATTTGGCATTTTTGACGTCGGAATCCGGATCACCCAAAAAATGGTGTGCTATAGCACACGAAAATCGTCGAAATGAGGCGTATGCTCGCTTCGGGGCTCGTTTGACCCTCCAAATGGGCCGGACAAGCCGTGATGGCCAACCGTATGCATAGACAAGGTCTTGACGGACGTCCACGAAAAAATTTGGCATTTTTGACGTCGGAATCCGGATCACCCAAAAAATGGTGTGCTATAGCACACGAAAATCGTCGAAATGAGGCGTATGCTCGCTTCGGGGCTCGTTTGACCCTCCAAATGGGCCGGACAAGCCGTGATGGCCAACCGTATGCATAGACAAGGTCTTGACGGACGTCCACGAAAAAATTTGGCATTTTTGACGTCGGAATCCGGATCACCCAAAAAATGGTGTGCTATAGCACACGAAAATCGTCGAAATGAGGCGTATGCTCGCTTCGGGGCTCGTTTGACCCTCCAAATGGGCCGGACAAGCCGTGATGGCCAACCGTATGCATAGACAAGGTCTTGACGGACGTCCACGAAAAAATTTGGCATTTTTGACGTCGGAATCCGGATCACCCAAAAAATGGTGTGCTATAGCACACGAAAATCGTCGAAATGAGGCGTATGCTCGCTTCGGGGCTCGTTTGACCCTCCAAATGGGCCGGACAAGCCGTGATGGCCAACCGTATGCATAGACAAGGTCTTGACGGACGTCCACGAAAAAATTTGGCATTTTTGACGTCGGAATCCGGATCACCCAAAAAATGGTGTGCTATAGCACACGAAAATCGTCGAAATGAGGCGTATGCTCGCTTCGGGGCTCGTTTGACCCTCCAAATGGGCCGGACAAGCCGTGATGGCCAACCGTATGCATAGACAAGGTCTTGACGGACGTCCACGAAAAAATTTGGCATTTTTGACGTCGGAATCCGGATCACCCAAAAAATGGTGTGCTATAGCACACGAAAATCGTCGAAATGAGGCGTATGCTCGCTTCGGGGCTCGTTTGACCCTCCAAATGGGCCGGACAAGCCGTGATGGCCAACCGTATGCATAGACAAGGTCTTGACGGACGTCCACGAAAAAATTTGGCATTTTTGACGTCGGAATCCGGATCACCCAAAAAATGGTGTGCTATAGCACACGAAAATCGTCGAAATGAGGCGTATGCTCGCTTCGGGGCTCGTTTGACCCTCCAAATGGGCCGGACAAGCCGTGATGGCCAACCGTATGCATAGACAAGGTCTTGACGGACGTCCACGAAAAAATTTGGCATTTTTGACGTCGGAATCCGGATCACCCAAAAAATGGTGTGCTATAGCACACGAAAATCGTCGAAATGAGGCGTATGCTCGCTTCGGGGCTCGTTTGACCCTCCAAATGGGCCGGACAAGCCGTGATGGCCAACCGTATGCATAGACAAGGTCTTGACGGACGTCCACGAAAAAATTTGGCATTTTTGACGTCGGAATCCGGATCACCCAAAAAATGGTGTGCTATAGCACACGAAAATCGTCGAAATGAGGCGTATGCTCGCTTCGGGGCTCGTTTGACCCTCCAAATGGGCCGGACAAGCCGTGATGGCCAACCGTATGCATAGACAAGGTCTTGACGGACGTCCACGAAAAAATTTGGCATTTTTGACGTCGGAATCCGGATCACCCAAAAAATGGTGTGCTATAGCACACGAAAATCGTCGAAATGAGGCGTATGCTCGCTTCGGGGCTCGTTTGACCCTCCAAATGGGCCGGACAAGCCGTGATGGCCAACCGTATGCATAGACAAGGTCTTGACGGACGTCCACGAAAAAATTTGGCATTTTTGACGTCGGAATCCGGATCACCCAAAAAATGGTGTGCTATAGCACACGAAAATCGTCGAAATGAGGCGTATGCTCGCTTCGGGGCTCGTTTGACCCTCCAAATGGGCCGGACAAGCCGTGATGGCCAACCGTATGCATAGACAAGGTCTTGACGGACGTCCACGAAAAAATTTGGCATTTTTGACGTCGGAATCCGGATCACCCAAAAAATGGTGTGCTATAGCACACGAAAATCGTCGAAATGAGGCGTATGCTCGCTTCGGGGCTCGTTTGACCCTCCAAATGGGCCGGACAAGCCGTGATGGCCAACCGTATGCATAGACAAGGTCTTGACGGACGTCCACGAAAAAATTTGGCATTTTTGACGTCGGAATCCGGATCACCCAAAAAATGGTGTGCTATAGCACACGAAAATCGTCGAAATGAGGCGTATGCTCGCTTCGGGGCTCGTTTGACCCTCCAAATGGGCCGGACAAGCCGTGATGGCCAACCGTATGCATAGACAAGGTCTTGACGGACGTCCACGAAAAAATTTGGCATTTTTGACGTCGGAATCCGGATCACCCAAAAAATGGTGTGCTATAGCACACGAAAATCGTCGAAATGAGGCGTATGCTCGCTTCGGGGCTCGTTTGACCCTCCAAATGGGCCGGACAAGCCGTGATGGCCAACCGTATGCATAGACAAGGTCTTGACGGACGTCCACGAAAAAATTTGGCATTTTTGACGTCGGAATCCGGATCACCCAAAAAATGGTGTGCTATAGCACACGAAAATCGTCGAAATGAGGCGTATGCTCGCTTCGGGGCTCGTTTGACCCTCCAAATGGGCCGGACAAGCCGTGATGGCCAACCGTATGCATAGACAAGGTCTTGACGGACGTCCACGAAAAAATTTGGCATTTTTGACGTCGGAATCCGGATCACCCAAAAAATGGTGTGCTATAGCACACGAAAATCGTCGAAATGAGGCGTATGCTCGCTTCGGGGCTCGTTTGACCCTCCAAATGGGCCGGACAAGCCGTGATGGCCAACCGTATGCATAGACAAGGTCTTGACGGACGTCCACGAAAAAATTTGGCATTTTTGACGTCGGAATCCGGATCACCCAAAAAATGGTGTGCTATAGCACACGAAAATCGTCGAAATGAGGCGTATGCTCGCTTCGGGGCTCGTTTGACCCTCCAAATGGGCCGGACAAGCCGTGATGGCCAACCGTATGCATAGACAAGGTCTTGACGGACGTCCACGAAAAAATTTGGCATTTTTGACGTCGGAATCCGGATCACCCAAAAAATGGTGTGCTATAGCACACGAAAATCGTCGAAATGAGGCGTATGCTCGCTTCGGGGCTCGTTTGACCCTCCAAATGGGCCGGACAAGCCGTGATGGCCAACCGTATGCATAGACAAGGTCTTGACGGACGTCCACGAAAAAATTTGGCATTTTTGACGTCGGAATCCGGATCACCCAAAAAATGGTGTGCTATAGCACACGAAAATCGTCGAAATGAGGCGTATGCTCGCTTCGGGGCTCGTTTGACCCTCCAAATGGGCCGGACAAGCCGTGATGGCCAACCGTATGCATAGACAAGGTCTTGACGGACGTCCACGAAAAAATTTGGCATTTTTGACGTCGGAATCCGGATCACCCAAAAAATGGTGTGCTATAGCACACGAAAATCGTCGAAATGAGGCGTATGCTCGCTTCGGGGCTCGTTTGACCCTCCAAATGGGCCGGACAAGCCGTGATGGCCAACCGTATGCATAGACAAGGTCTTGACGGACGTCCACGAAAAAATTTGGCATTTTTGACGTCGGAATCCGGATCACCCAAAAAATGGTGTGCTATAGCACACGAAAATCGTCGAAATGAGGCGTATGCTCGCTTCGGGGCTCGTTTGACCCTCCAAATGGGCCGGACAAGCCGTGATGGCCAACCGTATGCATAGACAAGGTCTTGACGGACGTCCACGAAAAAATTTGGCATTTTTGACGTCGGAATCCGGATCACCCAAAAAATGGTGTGCTATAGCACACGAAAATCGTCGAAATGAGGCGTATGCTCGCTTCGGGGCTCGTTTGACCCTCCAAATGGGCCGGACAAGCCGTGATGGCCAACCGTATGCATAGACAAGGTCTTGACGGACGTCCACGAAAAAATTTGGCATTTTTGACGTCGGAATCCGGATCACCCAAAAAATGGTGTGCTATAGCACACGAAAATCGTCGAAATGAGGCGTATGCTCGCTTCGGGGCTCGTTTGACCCTCCAAATGGGCCGGACAAGCCGTGATGGCCAACCGTATGCATAGACAAGGTCTTGACGGACGTCCACGAAAAATTTGGCATTTTTGACGTCGGAATCCGGATCACCCAAAAAATGGTGTGCTATAGCACACGAAAATCGTCGAAATGAGGCGTATGCTCGCTTCGGGGCTCGTTTGACCCTCCAAATGGGCCGGACAAGCCGTGATGGCCAACCGTATGCATAGACAAGGTCTTGACGGACGTCCACGAAAAAATTTGGCATTTTTGACGTCGGAATCCGGATCACCCAAAAAATGGTGTGCTATAGCACACGAAAATCGTCGAAATGAGGCGTATGCTCGCTTCGGGGCTCGTTTGACCCTCCAAATGGGCCGGACAAGCCGTGATGGCCAACCGTATGCATAGACAAGGTCTTGACGGACGTCCACGAAAAAAATTTGGCATTTTTGACGTCGGAATCCGGATCACCCAAAAAATGGTGTGCTATAGCACACGAAAATCGTCGAAATGAGGCGTATGCTCGCTTCGGGGCTCGTTTGACCCTCCAAATGGGCCGGACAAGCCGTGATGGCCAACCGTATGCATAGACAAGGTCTTGACGGACGTCCACGAAAAAATTTGGCATTTTTGACGTCGGAATCCGGATCACCCAAAAAATGGTGTGCTATAGCACACGAAAATCGTCGAAATGAGGCGTATGCTCGCTTCGGGGCTCGTTTGACCCTCCAAATGGGCCGGACAAGCCGTGATGGCCAACCGTATGCATAGACAAGGTCTTGACGGACGTCCACGAAAAAATTTGGCATTTTTGACGTCGGAATCCGGATCACCCAAAAAATGGTGTGCTATAGCACACGAAAATCGTCGAAATGAGGCGTATGCTCGCTTCGGGGCTCGTTTGACCCTCCAAATGGGCCGGACAAGCCGTGATGGCCAACCGTATGCATAGACAAGGTCTTGACGGACGTCCACGAAAAAATTTGGCATTTTTGACGTCGGAATCCGGATCACCCAAAAAATGGTGTGCTATAGCACACGAAAATCGTCGAAATGAGGCGTATGCTCGCTTCGGGGCTCGTTTGACCCTCCAAATGGGCCGGACAAGCCGTGATGGCCAACCGTATGCATAGACAAGGTCTTGACGGACGTCCAAAAAAAATTTGGCATTTTTGACGTCGGAATCCGGATCACCCAAAAAATGGTGTGCTATAGCACACGAAAATCGTCGAAATGAGGCGTATGCTCGCTTCGGGGCTCGTTTGACCCTCCAAATGGGCCGGACAAGCCGTGATGGCCAACCGTATGCATAGACAAGGTCTTGACGGACGTCCACGAAAAAATTTGGCATTTTTGACGTCGGAATCCGGATCACCCAAAAAATGGTGTGCTATAGCACACGAAAATCGTCGAAATGAGGCGTATGCTCGCTTCGGGGCTCGTTTGACCCTCCAAATGGGCCGGACAAGCCGTGATGGCCAACCGTATGCATAGACAAGGTCTTGACGGACGTCCACGAAAAAATTTGGCATTTTTGACGTCGGAATCCGGATCACCCAAAAAATGGTGTGCTATAGCACACGAAAATCGTCGAAATGAGGCGTATGCTCGCTTCGGGGCTCGTTTGACCCTCCAAATGGGCCGGACAAGCCGTGATGGCCAACCGTATGCATAGACAAGGTCTTGACGGACGTCCACGAAAAAATTTGGCATTTTTGACGTCGGAATCCGGATCACCCAAAAAATGGTGTGCTATAGCACACGAAAATCGTCGAAATGAGGCGTATGCTCGCTTCGGGGCTCGTTTGACCCTCCAAATGGGCCGGACAAGCCGTGATGGCCAACCGTATGCATAGACAAGGTCTTGACGGACGTCCACGAAAAAATTTGGCATTTTTGACGTCGGAATCCGGATCACCCAAAAAATGGTGTGCTATAGCACACGAAAATCGTCGAAATGAGGCGTATGCTCGCTTCGGGGCTCGTTTGACCCTCCAAATGGGCCGGACAAGCCGTGATGGCCAACCGTATGCATAGACAAGGTCTTGACGGACGTCCACGAAAAAATTTGGCATTTTTGACGTCGGAATCCGGATCACCCAAAAAATGGTGTGCTATAGCACACGAAAATCGTCGAAATGAGGCGTATGCTCGCTTCGGGGCTCGTTTGACCCTCCAAATGGGCCGGACAAGCCGTGATGGCCAACCGTATGCATAGACAAGGTCTTGACGGACGTCCACGAAAAAATTTGGCATTTTTGACGTCGGAATCCGGATCACCCAAAAAATGGTGTGCTATAGCACACGAAAATCGTCGAAATGAGGCGTATGCTCGCTTCGGGGCTCGTTTGACCCTCCAAATGGGCCGGACAAGCCGTGATGGCCAACCGTATGCATAGACAAGGTCTTGACGGACGTCCACGAAAAAATTTGGCATTTTTGACGTCGGAATCCGGATCACCCAAAAAATGGTGTGCTATAGCACACGAAAATCGTCGAAATGAGGCGTATGCTCGCTTCGGGGCTCGTTTGACCCTCCAAATGGGCCGGACAAGCCGTGATGGCCAACCGTATGCATAGACAAGGTCTTGACGGACGTCCACGAAAAAATTTGGCATTTTTGACGTCGGAATCCGGATCACCCAAAAAATGGTGTGCTATAGCACACGAAAATCGTCGAAATGAGGCGTATGCTCGCTTCGGGGCTCGTTTGACCCTCCAAATGGGCCGGACAAGCCGTGATGGCCAACCGTATGCATAGACAAGGTCTTGACGGACGTCCACGAAAAAATTTGGCATTTTTGACGTCGGAATCCGGATCACCCAAAAAATGGTGTGCTATAGCACACGAAAATCGTCGAAATGAGGCGTATGCTCGCTTCGGGGCTCGTTTGACCCTCCAAATGGGCCGGACAAGCCGTGATGGCCAACCGTATGCATAGACAAGGTCTTGACGGACGTCCAAAAAATTTGGCATTTTTGACGTCGGAATCCGGATCACCAAAAAATGGTGTGCTATAGCACACGAAAATCGTCGAAATGAGGCGTATGCTCGCTTCGGGGCTCGTTTGACCCTCCAAATGGGCCGGACAAGCCGTGATGGCCAACCGTATGCATAGACAAGGTCTTGACGGACGTCCACGAAAAAATTTGGCATTTTTGACGTCGGAATCCGGATCACCCAAAAAATGGTGTGCTATAGCACACGAAAATCGTCGAAATGAGGCGTATGCTCGCTTCGGGGCTCGTTTGACCCTCCAAATGGGCCGGACAAGCCGTGATGGCCAACCGTATGCATAGACAAGGTCTTGACGGACGTCCACGAAAAAATTTGGCATTTTTGACGTCGGAATCCGGATCACCCAAAAAATGGTGTGCTATAGCACACGAAAATCGTCGAAATGAGGCGTATGCTCGCTTCGGGGCTCGTTTGACCCTCCAAATGGGCCGGACAAGCCGTGATGGCCAACCGTATGCATAGACAAGGTCTTGACGGACGTCCACGAAAAAATTTGGCATTTTTGACGTCGGAATCCGGATCACCCAAAAAATGGTGTGCTATAGCACACGAAAATCGTCGAAATGAGGCGTATGCTCGCTTCGGGGCTCGTTTGACCCTCCAAATGGGCCGGACAAGCCGTGATGGCCAACCGTATGCATAGACAAGGTCTTGACGGACGTCCACGAAAAAATTTGGCATTTTTGACGTCGGAATCCGGATCACCCAAAAAATGGTGTGCTATAGCACACGAAAATCGTCGAAATGAGGCGTATGCTCGCTTCGGGGCTCGTTTGACCCTCCAAATGGGCCGGACAAGCCGTGATGGCCAACCGTATGCATAGACAAGGTCTTGACGGACGTCCACGAAAAATTTGGCATTTTTGACGTCGGAATCCGGATCACCCAAAAAATGGTGTGCTATAGCACACGAAAATCGTCGAAATGAGGCGTATGCTCGCTTCGGGGCTCGTTTGACCCTCCAAATGGGCCGGACAAGCCGTGATGGCCAACCGTATGCATAGACAAGGTCTTGACGGACGTCCACGAAAAAATTTGGCATTTTTGACGTCGGAATCCGGATCACCAAAAAATGGTGTGCTATAGCACACGAAAATCGTCGAAATGAGGCGTATGCTCGCTTCGGGGCTCGTTTGACCCTCCAAATGGGCCGGACAAGCCGTGATGGCCAACCGTATGCATAGACAAGGTCTTGACGGACGTCCACGAAAAAAATTTGGCATTTTTGACGTCGGAATCCGGATCACCCAAAAAATGGTGTGCTATAGCACACGAAAATCGTCGAAATGAGGCGTATGCTCGCTTCGGGGCTCGTTTGACCTCCAAATGGGCCGGACAAGCCGTGATGGCCAACGTATGCATAGACAAGGTCTTGACGGACGTCCACGAAAAAATTTGGCATTTTTGACGTCGGAATCCGGATCACCCAAAAAATGGTGTGCTATAGCACACGAAAATCGTCGAAATGAGGCGTATGCTCGCTTCGGGGCTCGTTTGACCCTCCAAATGGGCCGGACAAGCCGTGATGGCCAACCGTATGCATAGACAAGGTCTTGACGGACGTCCACGAAAAAATTTGGCATTTTGACGTCGGAATCCGGATCACCCAAAAAAATGGTGTGCTATAGCACACGAAAATCGTCGAAATGAGGCGTATGCTCGCTTCGGGGCTCGTTTGACCCTCCAAATGGGCCGGACAAGCCGTGATGGCCAACCGTATGCATAGACAAGGTCTTGACGGACGTCCACGAAAAAATTTGGCATTTTTGACGTCGGAATCCGGATCACCCAAAAAATGGTGTGCTATAGCACACGAAAATCGTCGAAATGAGGCGTATGCTCGCTTCGGGGCTCGTTTGACCCTCCAAATGGGCCGGACAAGCCGTGATGGCCAACCGTATGCATAGACAAGGTCTTGACGGACGTCCACGAAAAAATTTGGCATTTTTGACGTCGGAATCCGGATCACCCAAAAAATGGTGTGCTATAGCACACGAAAATCGTCGAAATGAGGCGTATGCTCGCTTCGGGGCTCGTTTGACCCTCCAAATGGGCCGGACAAGCCGTGATGGCCAACCGTATGCATAGACAAGGTCTTGACGGACGTCCACGAAAAAATTTGGCATTTTTGACGTCGGAATCCGGATCACCCAAAAAATGGTGTGCTATAGCACACGAAAATCGTCGAAATGAGGCGTATGCTCGCTTCGGGGCTCGTTTGACCCTCCAAATGGGCCGGACAAGCCGTGATGGCCAACCGTATGCATAGACAAGGTCTTGACGGACGTCCACGAAAAAATTTGGCATTTTTGACGTCGGAATCCGGATCACCCAAAAAATGGTGTGCTATAGCACACGAAAATCGTCGAAATGAGGCGTATGCTCGCTTCGGGGCTCGTTTGACCCTCCAAATGGGCCGGACAAGCCGTGATGGCCAACCGTATGCATAGACAAGGTCTTGACGGACGTCCACGAAAAAATTTGGCATTTTTGACGTCGGAATCCGGATCACCCAAAAAATGGTGTGCTATAGCACACGAAAATCGTCGAAATGAGGCGTATGCTCGCTTCGGGGCTCGTTTGACCCTCCAAATGGGCCGGACAAGCCGTGATGGCCAACCGTATGCATAGACAAGGTCTTGACGGACGTCCACGAAAAAATTTGCATTTTTGACGTCGGAATCCGGATCACCCAAAAAATGGTGTGCTATAGCACACGAAAATCGTCGAAATGAGGCGTATGCTCGCTTCGGGGCTCGTTTGACCCTCCAAATGGGCGGGACAAGCCGTGATGGCCAACCGTATGCATAGACAAGGTCTTGACGGACGTCCACGAAAAAAATTTGGCATTTTTGACGTCGGAATCCGGATCACCCAAAAAATGGTGTGCTATAGCACACGAAAATCGTCGATCGAAATGAGGCGTATGCTCGCTTCGGGGCTCGTTTGACCCTCCAAATGGCCGGACAAACCGTGATGGCCAACCGTATGCATAGACAAGGTCTTGACGGACGTCCACGAAAAAATTTGGCAATTTTGACGTCGGAATCCGGATCACCCAAAAAATGGTGTGCTATAGCACACGAAAATCGTCGAAATGAGGCGTATGCTCGCTTCGGGGCTCGTTTGACCCTCCAAATGGGCCGGACAAGCCGTGATGGCCAACCGTATGCATAGACAAGGTCTTGACGGACGTCCACGAAAAAATTTGGCATTTTTCGGAATGGTGGTGTGCTATAGCACACGAAAATCGTCGAAATGAGGCGTATGCTCGCTTCGGGGCTCGTTTGACCCTCCAAATGGGCCGGACAAGCCGTGATGGCCAACCGTATGCATAGACAAGGTCTGACGGACGTCCACGAAAAAATTGGCATTTTGACGTCGGAATCCGGATCACCCAAAAAATGGTGTGCTATAGCACACGAAAATCGTCGAAATGAGGCGTATGCTCGCTTCGGGGCTCGTTTGACCCTCCAAATGGGCCGGACAAACCGTGATGGCCAACCGTATGCATAGACAAGGTCTTGACGGACGTCCACGAAAAAATTTGGCATTTTTGACGTCGGAATCCGGATCACCCAAAAAATGGTGTGCTATAGCACACGAAAATCGTCGAAATGAGGCGTATGCTCGCTTCGGGGCTCGTTTGACCTCCAAATGGGCCGGACAAGCTGTGATGGCCAACCGTATGCATAGACAAGGTCTTGGACGGACGTCCTGAAAAATTTGGCATTTTTGACGTCGGAATCCGGATCACCCAAAAATGGTGTGCTTAGCACACGAAAATCGTCGAAATGAGGCGTATGCTCGCTTCGGGGCTCGTTTTTGACCCTCCAAATGGCCGGACAAGCCGTGATGGCCAACCGTATGCATAGACAAGGTCTTGACGGACGTCCACGAAAAAATTTGGCATTTTTGACGTCGGAATACGGATCACCCAAAAAATGGTGTGCTATAGCACACGAAAATCGTCGAAATGAGGCGTATGCTCGCTTCGGGCTCGTTTGACCCTCCAAATGGGCGGACAAACCGTGATGGCCAACCGTATGCATAGACAAGGTCTTGACGGACGTCCACGAAAAAATTTGGCATTTTTGACGTCGGAATCCGGATCACCCAAAAAATGGTGTGCTATAGCACACGAAAATCGTCGAAATGAGGCGTATGCTCGCTTCGGGGCTCGTTTGACCCTCCAAATGGGCCGGACAAGCCGTGATGGCCAACCTTATTCATAGACAAGGTCTTGACGGACGTCCACGAAAAAATTTGGCATTTTTAATGGTGTGCTATAGCACACGAAAATCGTCGAAATGAGGCGTATGCTCGCTTCGGGGCTCGTTTGACCCTCCAAATGGGCCGGAAAAACCGTGATGGCCAACCGTATGCATAGACAAGGTCTTGACGGACGTCCACGAAAAAATTTGGCATTTTAACGTCGGAATCTGGATCACCCAAAAAATGGTGTGCTATAGCACACGAAAATCGTCGAAATGAGGCGTATGCTCGCTTCGGGGCTCGTTTGACCCTCCAAATGGGCCGGAAAAACCGTGATGGCCAACCGTATGCATAGACAAGGTCTTGACGGACGTCCACGAAAAAATTTGGCATTTTTGACGTCGGAATCCGGATCACCCAAAAAATGGTGTGCTATAGCACACGAAAATCGTCGAAATGAGGCGTATGCTCGCTTCGGGCTCGTTTGACCCTCCAAATGGGCCGGACAAGCTGTGATGGCCAACCGTATGCATAGACAAGGTCTTGACGGACGTCCACGAAAAAATTTGGCATTTTGACGTCGGAATCAGGATCACCCAAAAAAATGGTGTGCTATAGCACACGAAAATCGTCGAAATGAGGCGTATGCTCGCTTCGGGGCTCGTTTGACCCTCCAAATGGGCCGGACAAGCCGTGATGGCCAACCGTATGCATAGACAAGGTCTTGACGGACGTCCACGAAAAAATTTGGCATTTTTGACGTCGGAATCCGGATCACCCCAAAAAATGGTGTGCTATAGCACACGAAAATCGTCGAAATGAGGCGTATGCTCGCTTCGGGGCTCGTTTGACCCTCCAAATGGGCCGGACAAACCGTGATGGCCAACCGTATGCATAGACAAGGTCTTGACGGACGTCCACGAAAAAATTTGGCATTTTTGACGTCGGAATATCGGATCACCCAAAAAATGGTGTGCTATAGCACACGAAAATCGTCGAAATGAGGCGTATGCTCGCTTCGGGGCTCGTTTTGACCTCCAAATGGGCCGGACAAGCCGTGATGGCCAACCGTATGCATAGACAAGGTCTTGACGGACGTCCACGAAAAAATTTGGCATTTTTGACGTCGGAATCCGGATCACCCAAAAAATGGTGTGCTATAGCACACGAAAATCGTCGAAATGAGGCGTATGCTCGCTTCGGGGCTCGTTTGACCTCCAAATGGGGCCGGACAAGCAGTGATGCCAACCGTATGCATAGACAAGGTCTTGACGGACGTCCACGAAAAAATTTGGCATTTTTATGGTGTGCTATAGCACACGAAAATCGTCGAAATGAGGCGTATGCTCGCTTCGGGGCTCGTTTGACCCTCAAATGGGCCGGAAAGCCATGATGGCCAACCGTATGCATAGACAGGTCTTGACGGACGTCCACGAAAAAATTTGGCATTTTTGACGTCGGAATCCGGATCACCCAAAAAATGGTGTGCTATAGCACACGAAAATCGTCGAAATGAGGCGTATGCTCGCTTCGGGGCAGTTTGACCCTCCAAATGGGCCGGACAAGCCGTGATGGCCAATGTATGCATAGGACAAGGTCTTGACGGACGTCCACGAAAAAATTTGGCATTTTTGACGTCGGAATCAGGATCACCCAAAAAATGGTGTGCTATAGCACACGAAAATCGTCGAAATGAGGCGTATGCTCGCTTCGGGGCTCGTTTGACCCTCCAAATGGGACGGACAAGCCGTGATGGCCAAACCGTATGCATAGACAAGGTCTTGACGGAGTCCACGAAAAAATTTGGCAT